>JBBPMP010001008.1:0-10310 GCA_038090395.1 Boletales sp. KT-2023a
CCTGACCTCATGGAAAGGTTACTCAGCATCAGAAAACACCTGGGAACCTGAACGTAATCTTCGCCACGCACAGACCATCCTCTCTGCCTACAAAAAGACCCACTCTTTACGATAATTTCCTTATGAACGCCATCCCCATCGAAGTCGCTTATTCTCAATTATTCAATTCAAAATCTTGTGCCAGATGTTTGTTCCTTCTTCGTCATCCCACACTTTCATCTTCTCACTTCCTTGAACACGAGTGTTTTTGCTGTTTTTCAGACTGTCCTGTCCACAGATCATTTTGATTTGCCTTGGTTTTTCTCTCTTTGTCAATCTCCTTCTCTCCCTCCTTCACGATGTCCGTCAACTCTTCTTCCTCCTCTTCTTCACCATTGTCGGGACGCCATTCTGGATCTATCTCCTTATCTTCTCCCTTACGCTCCAGGCCTGTACAGGCTATCTACTTACCCGCCTCCACCATCAACACTCTCTACGCTGGCATCCTCACTGAACCTACCCTCGTCCATGCCCTTGAAAATGACCTGCTGTATGAGGAGGATTTAATTACTCAGGAACTTGTACGCCTTTTTCTTGATGTTGCCAAAGTACAAAATTACCACTTTCTATCTGCTCCTTCTGACCTTCCTGCTGCTTTCGGCCTCCCTCTCCATATGCATATCAATCATCTTCCCGAACGTATTCTTCTTATCCTTCATCTTCATGGCTTTCACGTTTTCGTTGAACGTTTGGATCCCATCTCTTAATATCCTACCTTTCATCGTGTTTATCTTTCTCTTCCTCTCGCCGATCGTGACCGTTATCTCACCTCCATTGACTCCATCCCTACTGTCCCCACCTCCCAAGTCCTCGTCACATCCCCATCTCCTCCCCCTCTGCCCGTCCCCCCCTCTCCACTACCTCTTGTGAATCGACTCTCTTCTATTGAACTCATCCCTCATCATCATGTCAACAACCCTGCTGTCTTCGTGGATGGATTTATTGTCGACCAAGGCATGCTTGCACGAAACCGTGAACATATCCAGTTCTTCCGCAGTCCCAACGGCCATCGTATCCTCTCCTCAGCAGTCCAAACCCTCTCCTCCCCTGTCTCTCTTACTCCCGCCTCCCCATCTACCCGCTGTTACCACTGCAATCGACTTGGACATTATCGGGAAAACTGTACCAAGTACAAATGTCCCTCCTGTCTTGCATCCGCTCCAGGTCATCCGGTTCGTCTCTGCTTCCACACCCTCTGTTCTGCTTGCTCTTGTTGGGGTCATTCTGACCGCTTCTGCCCTACTCGAGCCTGCGCTCGTTGTGACCCAGCCGGCCACATTCTTGTTGATTGTCCCTTCGAGCACTACACTCCTTCGCAGGCTTTCGAAGCATCTTTCCCTTCCCCACCTTTGGCGGACTCTTTGTGACAAGTTGAGGTCTGGGACTTCAAATGTACGGAGGGGGTAATGTTACGATTGTCTATTCATACATCCTTTTTCCTTCACTTCTCTTTCGATAGAGTGCTTATGCACACCTTTTTGTCATCATTTGTTACTAAACGCTGACACATCTCCTTTTTACCTCATTCTGATTACTCTTTGATGACGTGTCCTTTTTCTCCGATGTTCTTTGACTTTCTACGCTTACGTGTCACCAGGTATATAGTCTAGTAGTAGACCTACTATTCTGTATTCTCGATCTGCGCAATCTAGCGTATCTTCTTGAGTCACCCTCAGTCCCCTCAGTCCTTAGTCTTTTAGTCCGTCTTTTAGATGTAGAGTCATTGTCCTTCGTTGCCTTTGAACTGAGTTGTACCTCTTCGTGAGCATCCTGTTCGTTGGTATCCCTTCGACTTGGTCTTGGTCTACACAAGGTACGCTCCGCATAACAGCAAACACTTATCAAGGTGGAGAGAGAGCGAGAGGACAAGGAATGGAAACGGGAAGTAACTTTGGTGATTTACAAACTGAGGAGTAAGTCCTCAGTCAAAGTGGATTAAGTACAAAGAAGCGGAGGCTATACTAAGGGTTGGCGGAGAGCGGAGGAAGTGGAGTAACGTAAGGCAGGGAAGACGGAGTACTACTACAGGGAGGGCGGAGTGTTACTACAGGGTCGGAAAGGGTCTAGAGCGGAATGGGGAACTAACTACAGGGACAGATGCGGGGACCTGTCAGGGATGACAGACAAGTCAGGGGAGTGCAGAGTGTTGCCTGGTGGTGGACAATAGGTGGCAGACTTCAGAGAGAAGAGTTGGACAAGGAGGCAGAGAAGTCAGATAAGAGGGGCAGAGGAAGGTGGATGGTGTGCAGAGGAGTTGGGAAGGACATGGGTGAAACACTCAAAGCACTGAGCCGAGTGCAGGTGTAAGGGCATGAGAAAGAATAAAATGAAAAGTGACACGCAAAGTGCAAGTGTCAAGGAAGAGGTGGAAGAGAGTGTGCTGGTTCACACAAGTACCCAGGGAGTCTATCACTCAGTGTCTTTGGGGAGAACACCAAGAGAACTTGACTGAAGTTCTCTGGTTCATTTATTGGGTTTAAATACTACATAGGGGTTTGTACATGTTGTAAATAGATCTAACCAATCAAGTCCATGCTGCATCCTCAAGGATGTGGCAGCACTGGTCTACGTGTGTGATTGGTGAGGCATACATGCATAAGACATGAGTAAAGCTGTCCATTGCCTTAAGGTGTGGCAGATCTAAAGATAAATGAGAAACATGTAAAACATAAGGTGATCGGAGAAACATAAGGCATCCATGCGCCATTGGTCCGTGAGTCCATGAAGGGTGAAATGTGTCCATGCACAGTGTGAAGAGAAACATACACTTAGATCTTGTCCGTTGACAAGGCATACACCCCATAGGGGCTGTGAAGATAAGATAAGATAAAAGAAAGGGGTCCATTGGCCCAAAGAAATGATCATAACGGTCCATCAGGGACCAGAAAGGAAGAGAAGGACATAGGGAAAAGAGTGAAAATATAACATCTGTAACAAGGACGATTCTACTTCAGGTTTTCAATAAGGGAAGATGTAGTAACATCCTCTTCCCTAGACATCTCTGCTGTAATTGTAGGCCTATCAAATGAACGAACTATGTGTCTCCCAGTACGTCTACAAGCAGGATTACAAACTGTTACCACCACTGCTCTTGTTGATTGTGGAGCAACCAACAACTTCATTGATGTCTCTCTTGTACCAAAACTTTGCTCAGCCATCTGACAACTCCCCCACAAACTCACTGCATACAACGTGGATGGAACTCCAAATCACCAGGGCACCATCCAATACTCCATCTTGGCTAACATTATTTTTCCCCAACTATCAGACAAAATCACCTTCCTAGTCACATCGCTGGGTTCCTCTCACATCATTCTAGGAATAACCTGGCCAAAAAGACGTAATCCTGTCATTGATTGATCTGCCAATACCCTCACCCTCCAGGACACTGTGGTACCTCTCAGCGAGCATCCACCCTGGAAGCAGGAAATGAATGAGACCTATCCCTAACACCTCAGTAAAATCACTTTATCCACCCAATTAGCACAACAGGAACAACCAAAGCTCATGGAAGTTCCCTCTTGGTGTATCGACTTCCCCAACATCTTCTTGGAAAAGATGTTCAGCACTTTACCCCCTCATCATCCTTTTGATCACACCATCAACCTTAAACCATCCTTCATCCTGAAAATTGCCAAAGTCTACCCCCTCAATCCAGCTGAGAAAGAAGCCTGCTGTATATTCATTGATGAAAACCTGAAGACTGGTTGTATCATTCCATCAAAATCACTGCAAGCTTCCCCATTTTTCTTTGTGTCAAAGAAGGATGGTACCCTTTGTCCCTGTCAAGACTATCACTATCTTAACTCCCATACCATTTGCAATGCATACCCCCTACCCCTTATTGCTGAGCTCATTGATGACATGAAAGACTCAACCCTCTTTATGAAATTTGACATTCGCTGGGGATACAATAATATTTGCCTATGGGAAGACGATCAATGAAAAGCAGCATTCATCACCCCACTAGGTCTTTTCGAACCCATAGTCATGTTCTTTGGATTCAACAATGCCCCCCCTACCTTCCAGGCATTCATGAATCATATCTTCACTGACATGATCACAGAATGTTGGTTGAAGATCTACATGGATGACATCGGCATACATACCAAAGAAGACATAGAACTTCACCACTCTCACACCAAATGGGTTCTCCAACGTCTACACAATCACAACCTCTCCCTCAAACTCTCCAAATGTTCGTTTGACACCCCCCAGATGGAATATCTTGGTCTCATCATTGGTCAAGGACACATACACATGGATTCAATGAAACTCTCTGCTATTGCTGATTGGAAACCCCCCACATCTGTCAAAGGCATTTGGTCATTCCTGGGTTTTGCCAACTTCTATCATAAATTCATCCCAGGTTTCTCCACCCTTGTTGCTCCCCTCACTCTCCTCACCTGCAAAGATGAACCCTGGCTTTGGATCCCTCTTCAACAATGTGCTTTCAACAATTTAAAATCTTGTTTCTCTTCTTTGCCAGTCCTCACCTTTCCTGATGTCTCTTGACCCTTCTCCATTATGTCTGACGCTTCCCTATTTGCTGTGGGTGCAATACTCCTTCAGACCAACTCCAATGGTGACCCTCATCCCTGTGCTTACTTCTCTCAAACCTTCAGCCTGGCTGAATGAAACTATGACATCTATGATCGTGAACTCCTCACAGTTATCCTTGCTCTGCAGGAATGGAAGCAATACCTCCAGGGAACTGCACATCCAGTCACCATCATCACTGACCATAAAAATCTCTCATACCTCAAAGATCTCTGAAAATTATCTTGTCGACAAGCTTGTTGGTCTCTCCTCTTACAGGACTTTGACATTGTTTGGCAGGTCACCCCAGGCTCTCACATGGCTCCTGCAGATGCCCTCTCTTGCAACATCGATGTGGATACCTCACTCAATAACATTTCCTCCATTCTTCCTGACCCCATTGTCATTTCCACCCTTGACCTTGCCCTAGCTGACAGTATTCACCAATCATCCTCTTTGGATCCCCTGGTTCTACATGCACTCCACTCCATACAGGATGGTTCACCCCTCTTTCCTCACTCTTCTCTCTCAGATTAGTCTTTTGACAATGGACACTTGTACTTTCAACATCACCTCTATGTTCCTCCTACCTCTCGCTTGTCCCTCTTATGCTCTCTTCACAAGTCCCCCACCACTGGCCACATGGGTTTCTTCTGTACCAAGGCTCTCCTTGAACGCAATTTCTGGTGGCCTGGTCTAGCCACTTTCATTCGCAACTTTATTGTGGGCTGCACCCTCTATCAGCAATCCAAAGTCAATACCCACCCCATGTCCCCTCCCCTCTCTCCCATCCCTTCTTCCATGTCTCTTCCCTTCCACCAGCTCTCCATGGACTTGATCACCAATCTCCCTACTTCTTTTGGTTTTGATTCTCTCTTGGTCGTGGTCAACCATGGCCTTTCGAAGGGGGTAATTCTCATACCCTGTCAAAAAACCATTGATGCAGCAGGCATAGCTCTTATTTTTTACAACAACGTCTTCAAACAGTTCAGTTTACATGACTCTATCATCTCCAATTGTGGACCACAGTTCACCTCTGCCTTCACCAGAGAACTAGCTCACCTATTCCACTACAATGTTTGCCTCTCTACTGCATATCACCCCCAAACCGACGGCCAAACTGAATGAACAAACCAGGAAATTGAGACATATCTTCACCTCTTCTGCAGCAATCAACCCCATTCTTGGTCCTCCCTCATCACCTCTGCTGAATTCCACCACAACTCTGCCCCTCAATTGTCCACCAAAGTATCCCCTTTCTCTTTAATGCTTGGCTATGATCCTCGAGCATATCCTCCTCTTGGGAAAACATTTATCCCAGCCCTCTCCTCTTGCCTTGATGCTCTGGAAGAATCGTGAAAGAAAGCCCTAGCAGCACATGAATCTGCTTGCCATTTAATGACTCAACATTGCACCCAATGATTCTCCCCATGGAAAGTTGGAGATAAGGTCTGGCTAGAAGCCACTAACCTCTACATCCCTTTCCCTTCTAAGAAAATTGCACCCAAATGATTGGGACCATTTGAGATCAGTCAGGTACTATCTCCTCTTGCTTACCACCTTTGCCTTCCTCCCACCTGGAAAATTCACAATGTCTTCCACACCACTCTTCTTTCCCCCTTTTGCTCCACAGAAGCATATAGTCCTTCATTTCCCACTCTGCCTCCTGACATCATTGATGGCAAAGAAGAATATGAAGTAGATGGAATTCTCTCACACAAGGGCTCCCCTGGCCACTATCAGTACCTAACTGCATGGAAAGGTTATTCAGCTTCCAAAAATACTTGGGAACCCAAATGTAATCTTCACCATGCACAGACCATCCTCACAGCATATAAAAAGACTCATTCCCTTTGATAATTTCTCCATGAATGCTATCCCCATTGACATTTCTTACTCCCAATTATTCAATTCCAAATCTTGTGCTAGATGTTTGTTTCTCCTTTGTCACCCTAAACTTTCATCTACTCACTTCTTTGAACATGAGTGTTTTTGTCATTTTTCAGACTGTCCTGTCCATCAATCCTTTTGATTTGTTTCTGTTTTTCTCTCTTCATCAACCTCCTCCTTTCCTTATTTCTTGATGTCTGCCAACTCCTCCTCTCCCTCCTCTTCACCTATCTCAGGACACCCTTCCAGTTCTATCTCTTTGTCTTCTCCCTTACATTCCAGGCCTGTACAGGCCATCTATTTACCCACCTCCACCATCAACACTCTCTATGCCAGCATCCTCACCAAACCTACCCTCATCCACGCCCTTGAAAATGATCCACTCTATGTGGAAGATGAGATCACTCAAGAACTTGTGCACCTCTTCCTTGATGTAGCTAAGATACAAACCTATCACTTCCTATCTGCCCCTTCTGATCTTCCTGCTGCATTTGGCCTTCCCCTTCATATGCTTGTCAGTTGTCTCCCTGAATGTGTTCTCATGATCCTTCATCTTCATGGCTTTCATGTTTTCATTGAACATCTTGATCCCATTCCTTTATATCCCACTTTCTGTTATGTTTACCTTTCTCTTCCCATTGCCAATCATGATCAATATCTTGCTTCTATCAACTCCATTCCTACCATTACCACTTCCCAAGCCCTCCTCACATCCCCTTCTCCTCCTCCTCTACCCTTTGCCTCCCACACTAACACTCCACCTTGTTCACTGGTGGACCATCTTTCCTCTGTCAAACCCATTCCCCACCATTGAGTCAATGATCCTACTGTATTCTCTGATGGATTTATAGTGGACCAAGGCATGCTGGCTCACAACAAGGAGCACATTCAGTTCTTCCACAGCCCTGATGGCCATTGTATCCTCTCTTCAGCAGTTCAAACTCTTTCCTCTCCCATCTCTCAACCTCCTGTCCCACCATCTGCCCACTGTTATCACTGTCATCATCTTGGGCACTATCAGGAAAACTGTACTGAGTATCAATGTCCCTCATGCCATACCTCCGCTCCTGGTCATCTGGTCCATCTCTGTTTCTGCACCCTTTGTACAGCATGCTCTTGTTGGGGTCATTCTGATCATTTCTGCCCTACTTGTGCCTGCACCCACTGCAACCAAGCTAGACACATCCTTGCTGACTGTCCCTTCAAAAATCATAATCCTTCACAAGCTTTTGTGGCATCCTTTCCCTCCCTGCCACTAGCAGATGCTTTGTGATGTTTGAGGTCTGGGACTTCAAGTGTAACGAGGGGGTAATGTTATGATCATTTATCCATATGCCTTTTCTCTTCTCTTCATCTTACTTCCTTTTCGTTAGAGTACCCTTTGCATGCCTTTATGTCATGCTTGTTTACTAAACGATGATGCATTCTCCCCTTTTACATACTTCATCTTGATTACTCATTGATGATGTGTCCCTTTGTTCCACATTGTTCCATAACACTCTATGCTTATGCATCACCCAGTATATAGTCCAGTAGTTGACCTACCTGTACTCTATTCTCAATCTATGCAATCTAGTGTTCTCTTGATTCATTCTCAGTCCTCTCAGTCCCTCAGTCCCTTAAGTCCACCTTCCAGGCATATAGTCTTCGTCTCTTTGATACCTTTGGGCTGAGTCATACCTCTTCGTGAGTGTCCTGCTTGTTGGTAAGTCTTCCCACTCAGTCTTGATCTACTCAAGGTATGCTCCATGTAACAGCTGGCACCCCCACCAAATCCATAAATGCAACAATGCCCTCTGCTGGGATGGAGAACCTGCACATGTCCATTGAAACTCAGAGGGCTGTCTGGTTGACCCAAAAGGGAGCACCCTCTGCAGTGATTGGCAGAAACCCAACAGCTGCACCCTCCTCCACAAGTCAACCAAACACACTTGCTCAGGATGCAGCTCACAGGACCATGACACTCAGCACTGCCATCTCGCTCAGAAGCATGCAAGCCCTCACACCATATAAGCCCCAAGCATGGCTTGCAGCCCTGTCTGCAGCTCACCTATTAGAGAGATACCTGTACATATACAATGGACTGCATTTCAGCTTCTCAGTAGGCCTACCCCCCCTGTCACATACTTTCACCCCTCTGAACAGTTCATCTATCCTACAAAACAGAGACATACATAGGAGGACATTGCATGGTGGCAAAATAAACTAGCCTCATGCTCCATCCCTCTATCCATCCCTCTCCCACAGGCCATCTTAGACTTCTGTGCTTTCTCTGATGCCAGCACCTCCATTGAAATTGGCATCATCGTTGCCAACCACTGGTGAGCCTGGTCCTGGTGACCAGGTTGGAATGCTGATGGGTGTGATATTGGCTGGGTGGAGGCCCTTGGGCTCAAACTTGCGGTTCTCACAATCATCCACTCTGGCACCTCCCACACCCATTTCCAGGTTTACAGCAACAACCAGGACATCATTGAAGGATGGCAAAGAGGGCACAGCCACAACCACCCAACAAACAACATCTTCAAGCACCTTCATTCCACCCTGGGCACAGCAGGATGTGTCTTCCACACCCAATATGTTAACACCACCCAAAACCCAGTGGACCCAATCTCATATGGCCTTTGTCCCCCTATACTGTACATTTGTGCCTCCCCTATTTCCCCATTCCCCCAGCAACCACACAATTCATCACTGACAGCAGTGAACCCACATGATAGGCTCCTAGGCATTGCAGCCACACCACAAATATCACATCGCACCTGATCCCCCTGCCCTATCCAAATCTCACTCCCTCCATCCCACCATGTTCAACACACCATTGCACACACCAGCCCTGATACCCAAACAGGCCAAGACCTATGCCCTCACTGTCCAGCCAAGGACAGGCTCATCTCCTGGAAACCTATCAACCCTTGTTCCTCCCATCATCCTTTCTCTGACACAGACACACAACAGTTGTATGATGTCATTGTTGAGAATGTAGTATGACATTCATACCAACAGTCATTGACATGTGACTGTAAAGCACATGACTATGATTACCTGACTATACCATTAGTCAGAGATCACCTGATCACATAGTGTGACAGAAGAACATTACTAGTCACATAGAATGTTATAGAATGTTGTAGAACATTCTACATGATTATGTAAATAATCATGAAGTGGTATGACTTTCATTTAACACTGTCATGTAATTAGAGATCTTTTTACCATTGGTTAGCACAATGAGAACTATATGCTATTGGCTAGAATCTCATAGAATAGACCAAATAGCTACATACAACTCTGTATGTATATAAGGCTGCTCTTTCAGCCTAGAATAATAACGACACAAGAATCACTCTTGTACCCACACATTGTTCACTCCCTCATATGAGGAGAAAGAGATTGGTTGCCCTTGCACCATCATACTACCCTAGTGAGTGTTCCCACTAGAGAGCATACTCCTCTGTCCCTTCACTGCTGTTCAAGTACGATAGTCCTCTATCTATCATCTTGAAAGTCATAGTGAACTGTCAAATCTGGATCCTCCTGTCTCTGGAGTTGTGGATGATGGAGTGGACCTGGGCAGGATGCAGAGGTCAGAGGTTGAGAGCAAGGTCAGAGTCATATGGAGAGGACTTGGCTTCAGGGTTTGCCTGTGCCACTGCACTGTCTGGTCCTTGGATTTCAGGGGTTGGGATCAAAGGTGATACAGTGACTCCAAAATGCGTTACAATAACTAACCCCAAACTGGGGCGCGAAGCGCCCCACAACACCTTGTGGGAATTTCGCTTAGCTTTGGTGGGACCAAACAAAGTACAAACCCTTGGCTACAAATCGGTCCCTGGGTCATG
>JBBPMP010001009.1:0-10305 GCA_038090395.1 Boletales sp. KT-2023a
CAATGCAGTACATTGCAGAAGTAGAAAGATTATCTGACAATGAATGCTGTTTTTATACTATGTAAGTGAGTTACATACAGTATAAGCCTACTGCTGTATCTATATTTTACAAAACCAAAATACCAATCAGTGGCCATTATATGTATTTATTCCATGAAAAGTCTATTCTCTTCTTTCAGCAAATGAAATCTCCTTTGAGGATTTTTTTTTTCATAGCCAATGGCATACTAAGACTCCTAGCTTAGCTATACTAGACTGAAAGTGATTTACTGTAGCCCCTTTAGCAAGTACATCTGTACTTTCCTATATGCTAGAGCACTCTTGCTTGATCTCCATCAGCAAAACAGCCCTCCCTCTATCCAGTACTGGACAGTACTGGACAGAAATCCACAGCAAAGGTACCTAACTGGCCAGTGCTGGACAGCAAATGCAAAATGAATCCTGCCTATAAACCTGTCCTTAAATTTTAACCAATCAATCTTTATATCAAATTATACCATCCGACATAGTTTTTGTAGCCATAGATATCAATGTGCTTTTGTGATAAGTCAAAAGTTTCAACAACAAAAGGGCTGTTTTACTGATGTCACCCTGTCTTGGATGTGCTTGGTCCAAACTGAGCATCCTTCTATCAATCCACTGGAAACAGTTCAACTTTCCATTGGATGCAACAGGAAAGAATATTTGTATTGAACAACTGCATACAAGGATTGTATTTCCACCAACCAGAAATACCAAAATTTATGGTTATAACAACAATGGCTCACTTCTTGCTTCAAGAGGCTGGAATCCTTCAATGCCACTCAGTTGTATCTTGAACATGCCAGCTTGATATAAATGATCCAATGAAGGGCTCTCAACACTAGCCAGGTGTTCATCCAGAATCTCAGAATGTGCCACCAGCCACATCACTTCCAGAACACTGAGCCCAGTAATGTGAGAATATGGTTGTCTCCATTTTGTGGATGATGCTTTGGTGAAATAAAATGCAAGCAAAAATAAGATCAATGATGCTGCTGATGCAATAATAACCTGTACAAATTTGAACTCTTAGTTGATGGTTACCTTTACATCTGTATAATGTGCTTACTGGTGTTTCATTAATCTGTGAAATTATTAGATCTCAATACATGAACTTTGAAAAAAGAACAATTAGGACCTACATTGAGTCTCCACTTTGTGTCCACACAAAAAACTGGACTTTTCCCAAGTGTTCTGTCATATCCTCCCTTACTTGTGCCTAACTGACCCCCTGCATTCATATATTACAAGAAGTCCTGCCATAAACCAACCATATCACATACCTGTCCAAATTATGGCTGCTAGTGAATTTTCAATGGCATTTTCCAACTGGTCTGGAGTTACTGTATAATTTTGTGGTGGGGCTGGTTGACTGTTGATGAAATTCCTCAGGTTGTCAATAATGCCAACTTGAATAAGGACACACTTTGGTAGCACAAAACATGCTGCTAGCCCATCTTGGATACAAAAATAAAAGCCATATCCAAGATTCATGGACTCAATCTGATGTATGAACCAGATTAGATCCAGCTTCATGTATCCATCAAATCTATATCTTACCAAGGATATGAAAACACCAGACATAGAGTTATCCATCTGATCAGACCACAAGTTCCATACTTGTGAGATTTGTGGGACTAAAGCTGAATTTATTGTGCTTGTTTGAGCATCCAATGTGGCTTGGGATGATTGAGATATTGAGCATGCTGCAAGGTATGCTGTTAATTGGGAATTGTCATCTACAAAAAGCAATAAATATTCAAATCTCATTGCTTCAAAATGAAAGACTAACCTAGTGCAATGTTAACACTAAAATTTGTTGCATCCTTATATACTGATTCATCCATGGCAATATCAGTTGTAATCAGAAGGAACAGGTATTGTGAGCATAGTAAACAGGGCTCCATCTATAAGAATAGATATGTTTAGGAGGAAAATAATTCAGAAAAAAATACTACTAGTCACCATCCAAGCTTGTGGTAGAGTGACAATCATATTTGCTGAAACTGGTGAACTGTTTGGCAAATTATCAAGTGCTACCAAAAAGATACCATTATTAATATGTTATGCTGATTGTAAATGTGAAGAACACACGCATGAGCATAAAACTCTGAGATCCAAGACCCTCAACAGAGAAGTTGAGAGTTGAAGTTGAAATCATTGTAGAATTGTCAAAAGTTAGATTTGATAAAAGACCACAGGATGCATGGAGGGAAGTTGCATTTACTGTGGCATTAACAAAGTTAGAGTCAATTGTGTCCAAGGTGTCATAGATGGTGTTGTTGACTAGACCAAAGGTTTGAATATTTGCCAGTATACCATCTGTAGGCATGACTTGGATCACATCTGTCCAACTTCCATTTGCAAGAATAGCTGTGCTTGGCCAGAGTACATTTGACTTTGCTGAAATGGTAGAGGTGCTGTTGAAGGCTGTGAATTGCATAATGGTAGAGGAGGCAATATGAAGAGTTGAGATGCACATCAAATAGATCACCACATTGAGAACAAGAGGAATGGATGATCTTATTTTGCTTTGCTGCCAAAGTGCAATCATAGCAGCACCTATGCCAGACCATGCTTGAGTGACATTATTTATGGTTGTCAAAAGGTGTATCTGGGTGATAATAGCTGATATGGCAAGTGGGTGGATGATAAATAGTAGTCCAGCAGTGTATAGCTATATAAATCAAGAAATATAATTCATCTGTCATACACATGCAAACATGAATGTAAGAAAGCTTACAATATAGAATGCTTGAAGAGATATTGATAGCATTGTTGTCATCCAAGGATTATCTGACAGCATTGTGACAGAGTGTTCTGGATGATATCTCAGAAATATGACTAGGACTATATGAAGGGCAAGAAGAATGCCATGGAGAACATAGCATGCTGAGTGCATGGTATTTGAACCTTTAAATAATAGAATAATTTAATTGTATTTTTATCAAATTGAGAGCACAAACTTTCTGTGGTCAATTCTTGCAAATTACAAGTGTATGGTTCAACATCCAATTGAGGTGTCCTGTTATGCTGACATTTGATTTGTTGGGATGTCTTGTCAAGAAGGCAAAGCTTGGTTTTCTTTCCAATGATTCTCAATTGATCAGGTGCACAGATTGTAGCCATTTTCATGACATCTTTCAATCTTTTGGATTGTGCAGAAATCCACATCAATTCCAAGATACTTGAGCCCTCTATTGTAGCCCTGGAGTGTTTGGCCTGCAAATAAAATAGCATCCAAGCCATAATGACTGAGAGAATGAGAGAAACAGCTAATCCAGTGATGACCTATCAAATTTAATAATGCTTGCAATATTTATATCATAAGAACAACATACTGGTAATGTATTCACCTATCCCAGGAGTCAACAAACCAGCACATACAGTATATATATTATATGAGAACATACACTCAATCTAAGCTCAGTAATAGAATTGATGACTGAACTTGCTCCTTGCATTTGTGAGAAACCACCTGCTGCCCCTGCTATTAATGGCATACAAAATAAATAAAAAGCTAACAGATTTTTTGAAAAGAACTATACCCATCCATATAAACATAGCAGCTGTTTGTGCAACTGCATTTTCCATTGACTTCTTTTCAAGAGTTATTGGAGTTGCTAGCTTTCCTGTGGTTGAACTTGGGAAAGGATTCCATGAGATGTTCAGCAAATAATCCATGTATCTATCAATAATTGTCATGTAGGTAGACAGGGATATATGTTATTAAATGCTTACACATCAGAAAGGCCAAAATATGCACATTCTTGATTTCCAAAAGGCAACTCTATTTCTTGGCAAAATAGATCCATCATGTGAAATGAATTCTGAGCAATGTTCAACTGATGCATAGATTAGGATCAATATATTGTATCAGTGGATGGATGATCTGGACTTACTCCTTGATTCAGGTTTGTTGTAGGTTCAGGTGACCATATGGACCATGGTTCAAAGATACTATCAAAAGAAGATGACATGGTACTTCTACCATCTTGCATAGAAATCAAAGATGTTTCTGTGTTTGCATCAAGTATGCATGCAACAAAATATGATGTGCTTGAAAGATTCATGCTTTGAACATTAGCTGGGTGAATATGAGCCATAGTTCTGCATAATTATAAGGTATTTATGTAAATATCACCTACATATATATATTTCAGACTGAACATCCACTTGAATGACATTATCAGTCAAATTTCCTAGCTCCATCTGAGTAGCAGCTTGATAGATCAAATAGTCATTGCATTGAGAACATGCCTAAAGTGTTAAAATTCAAAATAAATATGGAATGAATGTAAAAAATACAAACAGGGAGGCCAGTTGCAGAGATACCAGCCCAAGATACTATATTTACTGGCCCTGGTTGCTGTCTTAAGCATCTAATCATGTATATAGAGAATATACAGTACATACCTGATATTGCCAGACTAACTTCCCCAAGGCCATCTACTTCCACATCATAGTTTCCAGAGTTCCAGTGTCCAGCTGAAAGACTTGAAAGTAAACCACACTTGGCAGATATTGTGGTTACATTAACAATTGCTCCATCATAATGATATCCAGATAATGGCATGTCATATAAAACATTCCCACTCCATCCTTTGGCAGTTGAAAACAATGGCCACAATGCCATCAAAGGGGAAATGGCATCCCAATCAAGGCTTGAGAGGTTAACAGATGGGGCAGGCCATACTTGTGTTGATGGGACAACCTGTGTCACTGTCTTGTTGAATGCTTCAAATTGGATGATAGAGGATGAGACAATGTGCAATGCTGAGATGCAACTGAGATATGCCAATGTGAGGAGTATTGCTAAGGGCGAGGAGACAACCTTGGTTTGCTCCCATAATGTACGGATTGCATCACCAATTCCTTTCCATGCACCTAATATATCATGTACAGCAGTGAGCGTCTGTTGCCCATTCACCACAGCAGATACAGTGAGTCGCTGGGTTATGAGCACCAGAATGGCAGTGTATATCTTTCCACAGGGTCACCATTGTTATCTAACAAGATTGGTTGTAAGAAACGCACAAGATAAAATGTCTGGAGGGATGCCCTTAAAGCAATAGTTGCAGTGATATTGTTGACCGAGACAGAGAACCGATGCTCAGGGTGTGTGAACAACATCACGAAGAGCACGACATGAAGGCAAATCAGGAGGAGATGGAGACCATAACACCAGTAATAGAGGCCCGCAGTATGAGTAGCCCTCACTGAAGAGTGTTGCCCAGTTTCATCTTGGAGAAATACCGTCACTGTAGAAACGAAGACATCAACGTATGGTGGTACCGAAAAAAAGGCGCTCACTTTCGCTGGAATGCTCCCCTTGCACCATTCCTATTGGTGTTATATCCTCCTCTGATAACAGTGACGAGCCATGGTTGTGATCGAGATGATATACAGCATACACATCAGAGGCCATATCTGCAGACTCTGGCGTTGTGGTAAATTCAATGGGGAACAGGAAACAGTGGTGGAAATGGTGGTGGGAATGCGTTGTCAAAGTAGCGCGTCACCCTTGTGCCAGGGCCGCCGGTCAGGCGTGTCAAAAAATATCAACGCTCGCAGTATTTCCATGGGTGTCACGTCGAGAAATATGCCTGCCAAACATTGTGATGGGTTTCGTGGAGAAGATCTCACGGCGTGCTATACAATCGAACTGCATTCCCATTGTCGTCATACCTCTCCCTCGGACTCCTGTGGATAATATCTTAGAAAAACGTCGCACAGCTCGCGCCACTACCCCGATACTATTGTTTGATGTTGAGTGAAATACTGGCAAAGAAAGTATCCGTATTATATGTACAAACCGCAATTTGCGCATTGCAACTATTTTAAACTAGCGGAGCGCGCCCATGATTCTCGCTTTCTAATAATAAAGCGACTGAGCTCTCACACACAAATACTCCCTTTGGCGAAGTCCGAGTCGCCGGGATGACTCAAGGGTATACATTATGAGGGAGTAGTGTACACTCATGCCGCCATATACATGTTTTCCAGTGCCCACTGAACGTGATTATATGAAATCCGCTAGACAGCTTGAACCTGTGAGAAGCTTGGTTGGCCGTACTTTCGATGCCTGGAACAGAGGGTTTGAGAAAAAAAGAAAAGAATCCACATATAGCATCTTAACGCTGGGAACGGATCTGAGTTGATGAGAATACCCGCCTAAGTAGTCGAGCCAGAATTCGGCTGCCGATAACGAAAGACATGCATCAGATTCAGAGACCAGGTCCATAGCATGGGCAGGATTACAGACTCGCTACTGGGGTCCGTGACATGCGTAAGAACATATGTCCCTAATTGTTAATCTCAAATCATCTTCCAGAGAAGGACGGCGGGAGTGTTGATCTGGGTCCGGTCTACCCTGGGTGTACCAACACTGCACGCTATCTGGAATCACCGCTATACGAAAAGGTCGGGCGAATATGGACTCTGAACTTGATTGTGTGTGACGTAGTGAAGATAGGTGAGCGATTGAGTAGTCTCAGGCGATGCCAGTAAAAATTGGTGGGTAAACCTCTATTATGATTGGAGAATGGCTTTGTATTGTAGAGCCGTGGGGGGCAAGGTATAAATTGCGACAAACATTGCACCGACAGGCGGACTGGAAGACTGTATATCAGTAGTTAGCCAATTTTCCGACAAGGCATTATACTACCTTGCTCAGAAGCACCCTAAAACAATAGGACGTACGTATGTGTTTTTGGACTCACCGCATTCACACAGTGAACGCAGATTGTGACAAGTGGTCCGAGGGCATCGCATGTTCATTACCCTGGGATAAAATTAGTCATGTACTCATGATAAACCACCTCAGCGACAATCCATACCCCATACCGTCTACGCCGGTTCCCTCCACGATCTGATATCACCACGCTACAGCCTGTGTCGCAGGCCTCTTGTTAACCATGTCTCTCGCTTGTTCCCCGCTGCCAAGACGGAGACTGCCTCTCCTGCGCTCGTCGCTGCTCTCCCGCCCTCGTTTGTCGTTCAACGTCATTTTCTGCTGGTAGAGCTCCAACGTTGTTTCGCGTCCGCGTCACCTAACGCAGGCATCGTGGACAACGTCCTATTTTTTTATTTAACCTCTCCCGGCGGACGCGGCTGCCACACCCGAAGCGCACTTTTTTTTTATGAAGGACTGGGTCAGGATGGTTTGGGAGCAGTACTGAGGTGTGGAGGACTTTTTATGGAGTGGGAAGCGGCAGGGTGGCACTGGGAATGTGGCAACTGACAGGGCTTCAGTGAGTGGTATCTCGTCCATTTCAGGCTCGTTAAAGAACAGGCCATGCAACGGACCTCGGCGATGACCCGCTCAATGATATCCTAACCTAAACCAAAATGTACAAACTGCACCGCCTACGCGCGAATGACTTCCACATACTTCGGTCCCTGAGTCACCAAGCCCATATCCTCGTCTACACACCTCTGAGGGCGACAAACTATATTTTGGTATTCCCGTCCCCGTATCTGGTTTCGCCTTTGACGATGCTCCTCTGTCCAGTGCGTACCGGTTTTCCCTTCTAGCTCACGATTATGAAGTCGCTACCACTGTCACATTATCTTGGTCTGAACGCTCGATCGGTTGGCACACCAACATTCAAGGGATCTTCGAAGGCGTCGGGTGTCCCGATTGGCCCCCATGCATCATCACCCCATTCTAACGTCCAACTACTTCTTTCGCGACGTGCCTCTGACCGATTTCCTCGTGCACATTTCCTATGGTGTCAGGTCGTGGTGGGTCGAACGTGACGGGTCTCGAATTGAACAACACCTCGCCGGTCCCATGGACTCACTGCCACTATCATGATATCCCGATAGCTCGGTATCTTAACAATACCGCCTCCTACGAACAACCACGCTGACCCCCTACTCGCTACCTTTGCCCACCATCCAGGCAGGTTCTTCGTATCATGCATCGAAGCCCTTTGCATCCACCGCTCGAAGATACCCATCTCATGGCAGTTGTTTGCCTTCAGGCTTGACACCATCGGTCTACTCATACCCTGTCACCGCCTCGCGCATACCCCGCGCCTCCACCTCTCATCCTCGTCTGTCGTCCAACACCATGCCCTTTTACCTTTCCCTCGCCACGACCGGCCATATCACCCCATGACGCAGGATAGGCGCCACGACAAGGAGGGCGAGGGCACCGCAACTGCTCGCCCATCACCCAACTGCAGCGATGGACGAGGGTGCTGCAACCGACGCGGCGGCGAGTGAGGGTGCCACAAGTCCACAGCCGGCCACACCACCACCCACCACCACCACCCACCACCACAACGATGGCACGAACGGGCGGGGGCGCCGCAACAGCCCTGCCACAACCACGACGAGAGGGCACAGGTATTGCAGAGGATGCTGCTGATGAAGAGGCAAGCCATGGAGGGTATTAGTATTGTGTCTTATTGTTGCACAATCCCAGTATCAGAGTTGTATGTGCTCGAATATGACTCGTTATACCATCTATAATGTGTGATGCTAGCCAGTGTACAGTTGTAGCTCTATTAACCGTCTCATCTCAATGCACATGCCATCATATCGCAATCGGCTGGTGTTGACCTTGTGAGGAGTCGGTACCCGCAGAGAGTTGCGTAAGAAGTGAAAGTGAGACGATCTTGCGGTGTGCGTGCAAAGAAAAGGGCCAACACCAGGATGTGATGCACCATTAATAGAGTCGCAAAAAAGGAAAGCAAACCTCACGTTCGAATGCTCATAAGACCACGCATGGACCTAGGCGTTCGTTTGTTATCATCGACCGAGAAGCGATGCGCGTAGAGACTCATGTACTCGCGGGTTGGACGATTGCTTGACGTCTTCAGTGAGAGCAGTCGAGTAATGAACGGTGCTGAAAATTGTCACCAACCGAGCCGCGCTTCAATTCCAATACTCTCGCCCATGCTGATGTGAGGCAGAAGGGACAGGAACGACAGGAACGCCATTCTGGGATGGTTTAACTGGAGACTAGAGGTGTCATCACCGAAACTGCTTCAGGCATTCGTGCAAGAGAGAACGGACCTAGATTCCCAGCCATCGACTGCCTTCTCATATGCCCGTGACAATGCAGCAGCGTTCATGACCAAAATGTCCAATTGGTCGTGTTCTCCTTCAAACCCCCCTGAGAACGCGTCACGGAAGTAAAATCTGCCAGGTCGAGCATCATTACCTGACATGATCTGAATCCAATTACAGATTCAACGGCTTGCAAAGGCGTCAAGCGAAACGAAACGAGTGCAGGACGGGAATGCACAAGAAATGTCTGATCAATAAGGCCGGCGTGTTCGACAGGAGGGCCGGTTGATCAATGCTTGGCATCGAAATCCGAGACAAACAATCTCTTCAAGATGTCCGTGGTCGAGTTATTTAGATTCGACGAGTTTTCGGCGATAGCGGTTCACTGATTTCGAGCCATGGCATGGAAATAGTTTAAGGATCCATAGGTCAAATGTGGGAGGGAAATATTGTTTGCAGGAGTAGGTCGGGATTATGGGACAACCTAATGATAGAAACAATGAAAATGGTTGCGTAACCAGCGGGGTAATGACACATGATGACCCGCCTGCTTCAAGAGAGAATGGACCTCTGAAGTTAAGTATCTATAAGCGAAAAAAAACGCCTGGTTTGCATCTTGAGCATGGCTCATATGAGTTACATTCAGAAAGAGGTTACATCACGCGTGTGTCCAAACACCAGGGGTCTGTAGCGCGCTGGCTGATGCGGCTTAGGCTAACGTGCACATCGATGTCGGTGTCGTGGATGAGGGAAGACCTTTGACTTTCCCTGTGGAAACAAAGTTCGGCACAGCCTCGGATTCCTCTCACGTTCTTACATCACCTGCGCCTCAAATGACCCCAGTTTTTCTTACCACGACACCGACGGTGACCATATCCTCTCGGTCCATATCGACAATCTCTTTGCATCTTGTTTCACTTTTACCTTATCTTGGTTCTGGTTTCGGTAGGTTCGCTTGGCTATCCAACTGCTATTGGGATGCCATGCTGACTGGTTTTGAGAATATGTCACGGTCGTTATCCATCCAACACTCACTGCGCGACGCGGACGATCCTTGCACCTCTCCCACATCCTTTCACTGAGCGCCCGCGCTTCGTTCCTCCATCATCAAATAATTGTCCCCTGGCATGAACAAAAATGCTCGTGTGGCGTTGTTACCGTCGATCGACCCGCAAGGGACAAAGGTCGTGGCTTCGTTACCCAGACGATGGGGCGCCTTGGGTTGAAACGATGGCCTATGGGGTAGTTTTACGCCTTTAATGT
>JBBPMP010001010.1:0-10294 GCA_038090395.1 Boletales sp. KT-2023a
AAGAACCGCCTCATGGTAGAGATAAGGAAGAACATGAGGCGACGGAAATGAAAGACAAGAAACGACGATAACAATGGCGTGTGACGAACGTGTTGTACGTTCTAGAACACTCTAGAGAAGGTGAAGGGACCGGGTGATGCCGGTCAGAGTATGACAAAAAGGGAAATGAGGGAATCGTAACAATCTGCTTGAGGAAGGTCTGGATCATTAATACCCTCTGCATCTAGATCAAGAAGTTGGTATAGCTACAGTTTGGCATCCAAACCTCAAATAGCAGACTGATAAAAGAACCCAAGCTATTCATCTGTGCAAGAGTAATTGAAATGATCTTTGATAGGTATGGGGCTGAACTTGGATGGAACTGGTCTTGTTTCAGTGACCAAGTACCCTTCTTCATCCACAGCCTGAACAAGTTCTGCTGCAACCTCACAAATTCCTTGCCTCTCATGGACAGACTCAGCAAATGCAAAGCAATCCTGTTGATTGGCTTTTTCTGTCCCCAAACTTCCAACACCATCAGACTCAGATGCTATTTCTTCAGTGGCTACTATATTCCTAGGGCCACCAGTAGTATTTTCTTCAGCATACTGCTGTTTGAGGTGATTTTTCACAACATCATCATGAATATGCTCTTCATGCACATACATCTTCAGCTTTGCAAGAAATATAAGTGTTTGTGTTGATGATTGATTGTGTCATTTTGTAAGAATTGCACCAAATGCACTGAATAACCATTCACATAATGCTGAGTTTGGACAAATGGATAGCAGGTGTTTTGCAATTTTGTGTAATGGTTGGCATTCAGCACCAGGATGGGACATGCCATTTCAGACTTCAATTTGATCCAGAGAAATACCATTGAGAAGAAAATGAGAGATATTCCAGAAAATACAATTCATGTACCTCCATTTCCACACAAGCCAGCAATGACTTTTTGTACTCTTCCATAAATGCAAAATCACAAGAGACAATGAGATAGTCATCAAGGTCAGTGAAAAGCTCAGTTGGGGATTTTCCTTGTAAAAACAGAACCACAAACACTGAAAAAGTGCTGCAAGTCTGGCATGAATGATTAGGATGATCTTCTTGAATGGTGAAACCTTGTTGAATGGATTGATGACAACAGCAGCAATGAACACCTCTTGATTGCAATTCTTCCAATGCCACTTGGAACTTTCAAGGACAGCAATACAAGCTATGGTTTTGGTAGTATCAGTGACCTTGGAATATCAGCAACAGAGAAAGCCAAATGAAATGACAACATTTTCAGGCCAGGCATGAGTTGCTTGATGGATATTTGTTATATGAAAGTGCAATTGGTTCAAGTAGATTCTTCCATCTGCAGTCAGACATCAATTGAGTTTTTGTTAGATTTGAAAATATTTAAAGTCCTCACTGAGCCATATGCCAAAAGGTTGCATTTTTAATCATATCAATTGCTGTTGCTGTCTTTTGACATGACAACCAATTTCCAGCTGCTAGCAGAGTACTTTCATGTTTTATGTATGACCAGCAACTCAAGTGCCAGATACACTTCCAAGAGATGTTGGTATGTATATGAAATAGTGTGATAACCACTGCATTGTAGGGAACCACAGTTCCCTAGGTTTGTATCTATCTTGCATTCCACAGGCCATTGACTGTTGCCCTAGTACAATCCACCTTACTCCACCATATTCTGCCTATCCTGCCATATTTCACTTACTCCATTTTACTCTGCTTTCTTCTGACTTTTCCTTGTCTCTGCTCTCCAGCAGACTTGTTCTTACTCTTCTAGACTTTCTTTTCATGCATTCCAGTGCACTTGCATTTTACTCCTTATGTCCTTTTGGACTACTTACACACCTCCTTTATGTTATTTCTGGTTTTACAAGTCTTGGATATGCCTGGACTATAAAAGGATTGTACTTAGTGTTTGGAGGAATATCATCTTAATCCTGTCCACATCACACAAAAATTGTCTGCCTATGAAAACCCAACTTGTACTTTGTAACACCATCATTGCCTTCATCACCTCTGCCTTATTGTATTATTCATCTCCTCCATCTGTGAGTGGAATGTCTGGAACATGTCTGAAACACACCATGTACTTCATAACTTTCTCCTTTCTGTATTTGCATATTTTTTGCATCACTGATGATGCCATTGCCATCTCTCTCACTGCCCCATCACACCATTTGCTTTCTCCACCCATGAGTGGAATGTTTAGAAGAGCCCAGACCATCTTTTTCTTGCTAAGATGTCTTCCCTTTTTTTATCCTCTCTCTCCACTCTATCTACCCTTCAGGACCCTTTTAGGGACAAACCCATCACACCCCTTTACCATGTTGCCAACCTCCCTAGGCAACTTAGTATCTTTACAATGTTAATACTGCTTGTAGTATTGACATCATTTTCCCAATTGTTGCCATCTGTATCTCATGAAGAATAGCAAGAACTTGCATTTTGCTTTGTAATCATGTAATGAGTTCCTATGCCATATCTCCATACTCTCCATTGTCATCCTTGGCCCTAAAAAGGTCACCAACAATGAGGTTGTACTAGTAACATGTTAGCACTAGGTTCAATGGATAGATGATCCATTATACATACCTGATGGCCAAGCAATCAGGTACAACCACATGCAGCATTATCTCCTTTCAAACACAAATCTAAAAAATGAAAAAAATCAGTAACCATCAAGCTTACAGTATACAACAAACCTTTGATAGGTGGCAATTGAAGATTTTTGATCAATCCAAGCTTCCTGCTGTAGGCCTTTTGAAGGAACAACACACCATTTTTGAAATAGGTATGCAGTGTCAGCCCAAAGCCACTCTCTTTGATGAAAGAGTTTCTTCACTTCACAAGCACATTAAGTGTACTGAAAGGCATTTGAATCTTGAAGGCTCCCTGGAACACCAATGACATAATCCACACTCTCAAGGGTGTCAGGGTAAATCACAACCTTGGAAATAAGTTAGTACTATCATATTCATATAACTAGTAGAATAAATACTCACCTGATTTGGTGAAGGATAATTTGACTTGCAGTCATAAAAGCCTTTTCTATATAGTCCAGGCTTCTGAAATAAGTTGAAGCTGGTACCATCTACACACAAAAACTCCCCCTTCCATTCTGCACAAGTCTTCCCCTGAACATAGATTTGTGCCCCTTTCTGCTTCTGATAGTTTTCAGGGTTTTGTATGTCAAAATGGATAAATCTGTCATGCAAAGCCAGGATTGAGACCATAACACATTTTTGACAGTTTTGCACAGTACCAAAAGAAACACCTCCCCACTTGGCTACATCCTGAGCAGTTGCAGCATTTCCATAGTATCCTAGTGCATTAAGGTAAATAGAGAGCTGATTTTTGACAGGAAGCTGGGGATTGTTTGAGTTGTTGTGGAAAATAGGATAATTTTCAAGATAGCCTAGAATTTGATCAAACACCTCAGGACTGACTCTCAGCTTGCACTGAAAATGGTTTGGATGAAAATCTCTCCACTTATCCAACAGCTGGATCTGTGGAGCACAAGCAGGTTTTGAACTGGGATTGAAAACACAGGTGTGTGTAGCTGCTTATTGTATCCTAGCCAATTGATCTTGAATTTCAAGAAAAACTGGATTCTCATCATCTGAAATATTAGATAACAGCTTACAGCATATATAACAGAATCTGAGTCTGAGTTGGATAGAGTGATGGAAGACATTCTAAAGTCAGAATCATTGTGGAAATCCAAGTTTTGAAGAGGTTCCAAAACTACTAAAAGACAAGTTAGATTCAGTCAAAACTTCTGCAATTGTAGTTTGAAGTATCTCAATGAAAGCAAGAGTGGAAAATAATTGTTGAGCATCTTGAGGGAGGGTTAAAAATTGCTGGCAATTAGAGATGTGGGGCATATTGGATCAAAAAGCCTATGATCAGTGCACCAAATCTCATATATACTGTATACTGTGGGATTTCCATATGTGCACAGCCTTTTTTTATAGTACTGGTGTTACAACTGGCCCAGGTAGGAACAGATGTAGACTTGAAGGGACACCTTCAAGTCAAAGGAGTCAGGGGTTACTAGGGGAGTCTTCTGAATGAGGGTTTGGAAGGTCAGGGATATGCCATATAGGCCTAGGAACAACTCAGGGATCTCAGGGTCAGAGTTGGGGGCAAAGGTTTTGGGTGGCGTTGATGTCATTATGACAGAACAACGAGACTGACGTCAATTGGACATAGTATGGACAAAGGGATCTTGGGGTCGCTATTGAAGATGGAGGGGAGACTAGCTCTGATAGAGCCTAGAATAGGAAGGACGAGGGAGAGGGCAATGAAGGCCCAAGACTGAGGACTAGGGGATGAGGGATGAAGGATGAAGGCAAAAACCCAAATAGGAATTGCTTAAAGATATTCTATGATACAGGCTGATATATATACTGCTATGTGCCAGTTATACTGAGTCAGTGAGGCAGTGTAAGGCTGCAGAAGAATAGCCATATGGCTGGGTGATCTAAATAAAGGTGGACAGCCAAGTGCTGCAATCAGAAGGGCTGTCCAAAGTAAGAATAGAAACTGTGCAAAGCTGCACACATAGGAAAGCATAGGAAGGATCTAAGAAAAGAGTGATTGGATCCAGTGTAAGACTGTGTCCAATCAAGATCATCTAGGAATAAAATGGAAAGTGATGAGTCTGGGTGCAGAGGAGAAAGAGAAATCTAAGGAAGAAGAAGAAAAAGTGTAGGGGTCCATATGAATCATAACAACTAGCACCTGGGTCACACAGTGTCTTGTACTCTGTGTCACGTCCCGTGCCCTCCCCGACTCCTCCACACACCATCTGCCATCCTCCGCACCTCCCATCCGACTTCTCTGTCTCTATGCCGCACTGCTCCTCCGAAGTCCACCACCTGTTGTCCGCCATCAGGCGACAACTCCACACTTCTCCTGTCCGAAGTCCGCTGCGCTTGGTCTGCCTTCGTGCGACAAGTCCAGACACCTCCCAACATCCATTTCCTTTGCGGTTCCATTCCCTATTGTTCTCTATTTCATTTCTGCATTTACTCCTAGTCTTTTGTCTCTATTGTCTTCTCCATCCTTGTACCTGCCGCCTTCCCTGAGCATGCACCACCAGTATGCACAGTTACGTACTCCGCATGATCTGCCCTCTGTCACCCCTGTACAGTAGTACAGCCTCCGACCTCCTTGTATTTAGTCTGTACTCCACTGAGGATTAGCCTCAGTTGAAAAATCGCATCTAAGTTACTTCCCGTCTCATTCCTCGTCCTCTTGCTCTCTCCGCCTCAGTAGCACCCGCTATCGTTGTATCTACATCCGACTCCATCCTCCAAAATCCGAGGACACGGACAGTGCAAGGGCGCAGGCGATCCCTGAAGCCAATGTCCTCTCCATATGACTCCACCCTCATTCGACCTCCGACCCCTGCCCCCATCTCGTCCGCTCCACTCCAACCTCCGGAGACGTGGAAGAACTGGACTTGACAGTATTTTTCAACTGCACTTGTACTGTCCTTCACAACTCACAACTCACGACTATTCCACGTCCACATGACCTCTGTGCCCGCTTGCAGCAGTGCGCTGTGCAGCACCTCTCTGAGGCAGGGCCAGTAGGCTCGGTGAAGTTGTTCTCCTCCACTCTGAAGATGAAGACTCCTTCCTCTCTTTGCCGCCACGCCTCCCCCTCGCTTCTAGTCCCCTCCATCTCCCCCATTCCTGACACCGATGACAGACATGAACCCCTTCCGCACATCGAGCATCGTGATCGCCTCACGAATGCTCCTCTCCACCTTCGGTCATGCCGGATTCCATGGCTCTAGTCCTCCTGGTGACGACATCCTTCCAGATTTACTCCCACCTCCTGTCGCACCAACTCCATCGGTCTCCCTCCTCCTACTCCACTCCTACTCCGCCTGCGTCTCCTCTCCAACCTCTCGTGGCTCTGGCGCAAGTCATCCACAACCCCTTTGAGGCGCAGATCCCAGATAGTGGCTCTCCATCCACTCCCTCCGCACCTTTCTGAAGCAGGTCCTAGCAGGCCCGGTGATGTCTTCCTCCTCCACCCTGGAGATGAGGACAACTTCCTCTCCTTCGCCCGCCGTGCTCCTCCCGCTTCTAGTCCACTCATTTTCCATACTCCTGACACTGATGGTAGACCTCCAATCCCCTCCGCACGTCAAGCGTCGCGACCTCCTCGCGAACGCTTCTCCGAACCTCCGGACGTGTCGGACCTCTACGGGTTTGGCCTTCCTGGTGGCGACACCCCTCCGGACCTTTCTCCACATCCGTCGCCCCACTCCATCGGTCTCCTCCCTCCCTCTCCACTGTCCACTCCGCCTGCGTCTTCCCTTCCTGATGACCATCTTGTGGCTCTGGCACAAGCTATCCGCAGTCTCACTCAGGCGCAGTCCGCAGATCGTGACTCCTACTCCACTCGCACCAAGGTCCGCGAACCGGATACGTTCAACGGAACGAATCCGCGCAAGCTCTGCACCGGTCTCATTCAGTGTGAATTAATCTTTCAGGACCGCCCTAAGGCTTTTCGGATGGACCGCGCTTGAGTTGTCTTCGCGCAGCCCTACCTGAAGGGCATGGCCCTCGAATGATCCGCTGCCCGTCCGCTCTGGATGGACAGCTACGAAGAACTTGTCAGTGAACTCCGTGCTAACTTCGGTCCGCATGACTCCGTTGGAGATGCCAAGCACCTGCTCGATCACCTAACAATGTCCGACGGCAGTCGGATCAATAAGTACAGCGTCGAATTCGACCGCCTGGCTGGCCAAGTCGAAGACTATGGCCACGGCGCACCTCGACACCTCTTCTATAACGGTCTTCCCGACCGGATCAAAGACGAAATTTCTCGCAATGGTAAAACCGGACACTCTCTACCAACTCCGACTCCTTGCGCAGACCACCGACGCCCGATACTGGGAACACAAGTCCGAGATCTTCCGTCAAAGGGGAAACTCCTCCGTGTCCTCCCCCACCAGTCCCGAGAGCTCGTCCGACAATCCTCCCTCCGTTCCCTCCATTCTCTCCACTCCTCCTATTTCCTTCGCCGAGCCGACTCTGTCCTCTTATTCCATCTCTGGCTCAGCACCCTCTACCTCCCCCACTTCCGACAACTCCGATACTGCGTCACATTTGGGCAAGACGGCAAGCTCACCGACTCCGAGCGATAATGCCGTCTCCAACGAAAGCTATGCATGTTCTGTGACCAGCCTGGTCACAGCGTGAAGGATTGCTCCAAACCTACCTAGGCCTCCAAGGCGAAAGCCCGGTCTTCCAGTATCTCCTCGGCTTCCGCTTCCGCGGAGTCGAAGGATTAGTCCGCAGTCCCCAACCCTCCGCGCATTGCCGGAGATCCGAACACGCACCTGCTCTTTCTGTTCCGTACGCCCTCACGCCCTCCGTATCGTTGCTTCGCTTTGCCAAAAAATACACTCCTTAAAACACTCACGAACCCCATCCGCTCTTCCTCCCACGGTCCTTCGAACGCGATCATCTCCGCTTCACTCCGCTCAACTCCACCTCCGCCTCCTCTCTGGCGACGTCACCTCTGGACATTTCTATGTCACTCCGTTGGGTTCCTCTTTTGTAATTTGTAATTGGACATATCTGGCTCACCCGCTGCAATCCGTTGATTGATAGGGTATTGTGCCATACTGGTTTCCGAACAACTATGAAATGAATGCCAACAACCCTGGATCCACCTCCGCTCCCCCCACCCCCGACTCGCCTATCCGCTCCGCTCATCTCCCTTTGTTAGGGGGCTCTGTGCATCCCTCCACCTATTTCCGCCTTGAGGAGTTTACGCCTCTTCTCGGCATCGTCTCTACTCCCCTTCCTCTGAGCTCGAAGCACTCTGCACGTTCTTGGACAAGCACACCACCCCCGGATCCCTCCGCTCATCGAGCTCCGCACATGGTGCTCCCGTTCTCCTCCTCCGTTTCCACTCCGGACGTCTTGACGCGAACCCTGTTGCTCTCTCTCTCGACGCTGGGACGTCTACCCAAAGAGGGGGATAGGGATTCCGCTCGCGCCAACCTGCACTTTCAGTGCCTGCCTTTCACCAAGAACACCTCGCATCCTCCCTCCATTTACCTCCCCTCCCATCTCCGTACTCCGTGCCGCTACCTTCGTCGACGTGGACTCCCTCCACTGCGACACTCCCTCTGCTTTCTAGCAGCCCAGCGGATCTGCGCCTCCGACAACAATGATCTCTGTCTCCGCGTGCTCCACATCTTCCGGTCCCGGAGCGCCTCTCGGCACTCTTTGCATGGACTTGATCGAGCACCCCCACCTCCACTCCCTCCACCTACACCTCCGCACATCTTGTCCGCTCACCCCTCTGGTCCAGTACCCCAGCGGTATCACTCCGACCCTTCCGATTCTGTTGGCCAGTCGACTCTTGATTCTCCGCCTCGTTGGCAGGATCTATGTCCTGATGCCAATCATCCCCTTCTCCGCGTGCTCCGCCAACCTCCGGTCCTGGAGCGCCGCTGGCACACTACGCATGGACTTCATTGAGCACATCCCCTCCTCCGACTACACCTCCGTACTTACTCCTTTACCCGTTCCACCTCCATAATTCATTCCTCTTCGTCTTCCTCTTTATCTGTTCCCTCTTCTCCGATCTCCGTGTCCTTATTTTGTCCTCCACCTCTTCTTACATCTGTTTGCCTTCACTCCGCTCTTTCGATTCCGGACATTTACACTTGCGAAGAACACTATGTACGACTACTCTTGTGTCTGCGACGGAGGCGACGAGTTCTGCCCCTCCGCCAACCCTTCTCCAACCTCCGCTTCCTCCTCCGCTTCCTTCTCCATCTCCTTCTCCTTCCCTTTGCCCTTCCCCGTTTCCTCCGGTTCCGGTTCTCTTTCTCTTTCATCCGGTTCTGATCTCCTTCCTTTCTCTCCCTCCGTCATCTCCACGTCCTCCGACACCTCCGTTACCTCCGCTTTCTCCTCCTTCTTCTTCCCGTCCTTCGAACTCCCCTCCATAAACTCCATGTCCCTCTGCCACACCCGCTTCACCCTCCACTCTGTCGCCACCGCAATCCGCTCCTGAGCCGCACACAACCGCTCCATCCCTCTGATCTGGGTCGCTTCGAATCGTTCGAACGACCCTCGGAGCATCCCGACCTCTCCGGACCACGCCCCGATTACCTCCGTCAGCATCCCCAGGGCGTCCCTGTGACGCGACGCACACGACATCAGACTGAACGGGCGCTGTTCCTCCTCGCCCGCCTCGTCCGACCCGTCGTCAGCACTGCCCTCGTCCTCCTCTTCATCCTCCGAACCTTCCTCCGCCTCCTCCGTTGTCGTCGTCCGTGCCCGCTTCGCGCTCCGCCCTTCTCCAGTCGATCCCCTCCGCTTCGTCGGCCTCGACCTTCGCTCCGTCCCATCGACCGATGACTCCGCAGCCACGGACCAGCTGCAGCCCCGGCGCCTCTTGCCGCAGGGCTCGCACGTGGTCGCCTTGCGCCCCGTTTGTGGGACGCACGCCTTGGGGTTGCGCCGACACTGGACGCACGGCGCCGGACGACTCACCTGCCCCTCCTCTACCTCCGCAGCATACTCCCGGGCTACCTTTTCCGCGCGCACTCTCCGTTCCTCGAAGTCGCGCAACCTCTGCTCGCGCTCACGGCGTTCCCGTTCCTCACGCTGCGTCTTCTCTCGCACCTCGCACTCCGTCTTCTCTCGAGCCGCGCGCTCCTCCGCCTCACGCCTTGCTCGCTGCTGGGTTCCGTCAGCTTGATTCATCCGCACTGCACACCACGCACCTCCGCCCGCGCTGCGCGCATCTGTTCGCGTTTCTCGTGCACCTGCCGCTCGCGCATCTCCTTCTCCTCTCCGCCTCCTCGGTCTTCTCGACCTTCGTCGTCTCGTCGTCATCCGACCAGACCTCGAGTTCGAGATCTGGCACGTCGCGCCACTTGTTGGTGTTTTCGCTGTTGTTGTTGCTGGACATGATTGTGGTTGAGAAGAAGAAGCTAAGTTAACTCTGCCTTCCTTTATAGGCAGTTCGAACTCCGGACGCATCAAAACTCAGCTGCGACTTCTCACCACCACGTGACCGCCGCTCTCATCCGCCTTCAAGGGTTCAGGCCCTAAGAGGGGGATACTGTCACGTCCCGTGCCCTTCCCGACACCTCCGCACACCATCCGCCATCCTCCACACCTCCCATCCAACTTCTCCGTCCCTATGCCGCACTCCCCCTCTGACGTCCGCCATCTGTTGTCCGCTGTCAGGCGACAACTCCGCACTTCTCCTGTCCGAAGTCCGTTGCGCTTAGTCCGCCTTC
>JBBPMP010001011.1:0-10294 GCA_038090395.1 Boletales sp. KT-2023a
GTCCAAAAAACTTCTTGACCTCTTACCACGTGGCACCGCAACAGGGACCCCGAAACAAGAACAAGAAGAACTAGATAACAATACAGCCAAAACGGTAAATACATAGCCTACTAACCACCCAAAAACCATAGACGAGATGGCCAAAGGCCGATCGACAAGGTCGGACACCAGGGAGCCCGAAGACGAGTCCCAAACAGACACCTCCAGGGAACCGACCCCAAAGCCCACAGCCACAAGACGTACACAACACGCAAACACTCTCACTAGAGAGCGCATACTCCAACTTCCCTCAGAAGTACAAAACACGAGCGATGCGTACTCTTTTCTCAGATGCAACCAATTCATCACCATGGAAAATGCTGAAATCTCCCTCCCTAGCTTAGCCCTAACCCTACTACAGATCACACAATGGGTGACCATCAGTCAATCAGCCACAGATGCCATATGCATGGTTGCCCTCATAATGGAATGGAATGGAATCGATGGAAGCAGACACGCTAGTGAATCTGGTAACCAAAAAACTGACTGCATCTCTCATCCCACAGATCAGTCAACTAATTGAGCAAGGCATGCCCTGCACCAACCCAAGCCCCATCTTCCCAACCGAAGAACACAGCACTCTGACAAACGAGGATTGGGAATACCTGCACATTCTTATTGAAGAACTCAACCAGAAGACGACATCGAACGAAGAACTAACCTCTGAAATTCTTGTCAATCAATCAAGAGCTGAAACAGTGATGGACTTCCTTATGGAGAGAATGGATGAGATACTTCCCGCCCCCACCAACCCACCCTGACCAACCTCATATGCAACAGCCGTCTCAACCGCAAACCTCGACCGTACTCAACGAGAAGTAATAGCCAAAGGTGAAGCAAAAAGTCGACAAATTGCCATCAAGTGCACATCCAAAAAAGTACAAGAAGCAACGGAAAAGGATCTCGTTCAAAAAGTCTCACAAGCACTGATGCCGATCAACGAAAGGGATGATCGCCCGCTCTTCCACTGCCGAAGCATCTGCAAAGGACGGGGAGACCTCCTGATAATAGAGATCAGTTCCAAGGAGGGAACATCCTGGATGCATAACCAACATAACCGAAATGACTTTATTAACCGTTTTGATCCTAGCGCAAAATTCCTAGACCCAATGTACAAAGTCAAAGTGGAATTCGTACCAGTCTCGCTCGATATTGACAACCCGCTCCACCACCGAGACATCGAATACGAATCGGATATCCCACCAAACACCATCCGAAAAATCCAATGGATGCATAGAATCACCAGCAGGAAACCTGACCAACAGGTAGCACATGCTTTCATAACATTTAACAACCCTGAAGCTGCAAATCAAGCCATAAGAAGCGGCTTGACAATAGAAGGTAAACGGGTCTCGGCCACCCGAACCCACCAAGAACCTTTACACTGCTTCAAGTGCAATTCACTAAACACACATTTGATAGGCAACTGTCCAGAACAAGAATCCACGTGCAGAACATGTGGAAAACATGACCACCACACGTTGGACTGCCCAGAAACTGACCCCAACAGATTCTATTGCTGCAACTGCCACGAATACGCACACACTTCATGGGACAGAAAATGCCCATCGTTCCTTAAGGCAAGAGCAAAGACCGACGCACGCAACCCGGAAAGAGGATGCAAATACTTTCCCACCAAAGAAGACCCCTTGACATGGCCCAACCCCGCAACTCTAAGCAACCCGTCAACGACAACGGCAACAATGACAACAAACCACAACCACAAATATGATTGACCAACCACCACCACCAACGGACTGGAAAGATCAAACCCCACCCACAACGACGACAAAGGAAACAACTGGATTACCACAACACACCAATGCCCACGAAAGCTGACAAACAGACCCAAGAACGTTCCGCAGTACCGAGAACAACCAAAGGTATGCACTCAACCACCTGCACATCTAACCCAAAACCCAGGAATGCAAACATCACTCGACCAATACATCGCCAACCACCAAAACACAAAACAATCACCAACAACAAACCCCGAAACCAAACCCCGCCAACAACCCCCCGAACTGTCCCGAAACGACCCACACAACACCTACTCCCCAAGCCGACCATCAAGACATGAACACCCCACCGACAACGAGGACCAATGATGGTACACGACCACAACCAACAACACCAAAACATGGATAGAATAAGAATATGGCAACAAAACATCAACAAATTGGCTACGGCACAACAACACCTACTCCACAACCTTGACCCGACAAAATATAACATAGCAGCGATCCAAGAACCGGCCATAAATTGCGTAAATCTAACCCCTACTAACAATAGATGGAATGCAGTATACCCAAGCACGCACAACAAAGCAAACGCAAAACGCACCTGGTCAGTTATCCTAATAAATAAACGTATTTCAAAAGATGGCTGGCGCATATTACCCATAGATCACCCGGACATCACCGCAATCAAAATCGAAGGAAAAGAAGGAAAAGTAATAATATACAACATATATAACAACGGTAACAACCAAGAAACACTAACTGCTCTCACTAACCACCTAGCAGCCCAACACCATAGATGCAGAGATGAGCAAACAGGATCGGGAATCCCACTACTGGGAGACTTCAACCGCCACCACCCCATGTGGGACGACCCCAACAACCACCACCTCTTCCACAGAGCCAACATGGAAGCAGCCCAACCGCTCCTAGACATTCTAGCAACACACAATCTAAGAATGGCATTACCGCCATTCGTCCCAACCCTATGCTCAAACGCCACCAAAAACTACACACGACCCGACAACATATTCTGCTTGGAAAACATGACCAAAGCCATACTACGTTGCGAAGTCACAGAACACCTAACCCCGGTAAAAACTGACCATTTCCCAATCATAACAGAATATAGTATCACACCCAACCACCTCCAACCCCAACCAAGACACAACTACCGAATGACCGACTGGGAAAAATTTTCCAAAGCTCTTGAATGCCACTTACTAACTTTCCCACACCCAGGAAAAATCTCATCACCGACAGAAGCGCAAAACCGACTAACCAGACTCACTACAGCAATCACCGAAACAGTACAAGAAACAGTGCCAATAAGCAAACCTTTCCCTTTCACAAAACGATGGTGGACACTCGAGCTATCACAAGCTAACAAAGTGCTCAAAAGGACAGGATGCACAGCCAACACCAAATGACACATCTGAAACCACCCGATCCACAAAGAACACAAAGAGCAAAAAGCCAAGTTCGCGAAGCTGATAGAGAAAATGAAAGCAGATCACTGGAGCGACTACCTGGAGGAAATAGGGCAACACAACATTTGGGATGTGCACAAATACCTCGCAGCTGAGCCCTCTGACCACTTCATATCACATATCCCCACTCTGCGATGAACAACTAACGAACTTTTAGACTCCACCCAGACGAACCAAACAAAAAGCCAAATACTATACGAAACGTTCTTCCAACCTGCAGCAGAACCAGATCCGGAGATAGTAAACACAACATACCCAGAACCGGTAAGCAAGTTCCAAAACATTACTAACAACCAAATCAACAGGGTCATCGAGAAGTTATCCCCATACAAAGCTCCAGGACCAAATGGAATATGCAATGCCGTATTTATGAATAACGCGAAACTACTAACGCCACATCTAGGGCCCATATTCAGAGTGACATTCTCCCTCGAATGGTACCCGGAACAATGGAAGGAATCCGTCATGGTAGTACTCAAAAAACCAGGACATGCAGACTACTCGCTACCAAAAGCATACCGACCAATTGCTCTCCTGGACACTATGGCAAAAATCCTTTCCTCATGTATTGCTGACAACATCTCTTTTCTAGTGGAGCACCATGGCCTTCTACCAGCAAACCACTTTGGAGGATGCCCAGGCCGATCAACAACGGACTCCCTACAACTACTCACAAAATTCACGTACGACGCGTGGGCTCACCCCACCGAAAGATACGTATCCATGCTTTTTCTCGATGTCAAAGCGGCGTTCCCCGGCGTTCACATTGACCGCCTTCTACACAACATGAAAAAGAAAGGCATACCAACAGAGTACATCACATGGTTCAACAATAGGCTAACGGACAGAAAAACCACCCTATCATTCAACGACTTCAAATCGGACGCATACCAAATAAACATCAGACTTGATCAAGGATGCCCAATATCTCCAATTGCCTTCCTCTTTTACAATGCAGCGCTAATTAAACTTACAGGAACAGCTAAGGACAAAATAGGTCTCGGATACATAGACGACATCGCATTCGCAGCAAGAGGTAAAACATTTGAACATGCTAACGAAAAACTCAAGGACATAATGGAACGTGAAGAAGGAGCCATCCACTGGAGCCGCACTCACCATGCAGAATTCAAACTCGACAAAACTGCATTCATAAGCACAACTAGAATCCGAACATGCGACCCATCCAACCACCACAAAACAATACCAACACCGCACCCAAACATCACGATCCAAAACAAGACTATAAGACCATCCCCAAGCAACAAGTTTTTGGGGGTGATTATAGACCAGGAACTGCGATTTGCTGCCCACGTAGCCTATGCAACTGGAAGGGGCACAAAGTACGTACTCGCTTGCAAAAGATTCTCACACCCCTCCCAAGGCACCCAAGCACTTCTCATGAAAAAACTCTATGAAGCCGTAGCAATACCGAAGATGCTCTATGCGGCAGAAGTATGGGCAACAAACCTCCTTGAACCTGGTGTTGAGAATGTAGTTTGACATTCGTACCAACAATCGTTGAATGTGGACGATGGACACATTACTAACGATCACCTGACTATATCTTAGTCAGAGATCACCTGATCACATAGTGTGACAGAGAACGTTACATATGACATCATGTGTCATAGAACGTTAGAGAATGGTGTAGAACATATGACATCACGTGTCATAGAACGATAAAGAATGTTGTAGAACATTCTACATGATTATGTAAATAATCATGAAGTGGTACGACTTTCATTCAACACTGTTATGTGATTAGAGATCTTTAAGCTATTGGTTAGAACAATGAGCTTCTTATGCTATTGGCTAGAACTTCATAGAATAAACCAAATAGCACCATACGATACAAGTACTATATAAGACGGACTTTTCAGACCGTATATAGTAACGATAGAATAACGACTCTTGTACTTGCACCACGAGCACACCTCAACAAGACATTCTTCTTGTTTATCGTCGTTCATCCCTTTATCAAGGAGACTAAGCCTTGGTTGTTCAACCATAAGCACTATCCTAGTGAGTAGTTCCCACTAGAGACTCTTCTTCTGTCCCTTCGCACTTCGTTCAAGAGTATAGCATCCTCTACTATATTCTCGAAAGGTTATGAGCCCCGCTTAGGCGGTTCATCAGAGGATTTATCTAGGCTTGATTTTCTATAGGAGGCTATCACTGCGCATCAATGCCACCTATCTTTCAGCCAAGTGCTATGGTTTGGACTACGACTATCCATTCTATCTGCCAATGTGTGTTATTAACTTATCACGCATCTCGGCAAGGTCTTGTCGTGCTTAGCACAGGCAGACTACCTATTATTCGCTTTATGCGATTGATCCACCATAACTTATGGTTGACGATTATGAATTTCGGTCGTGTACTGAACGTCTCATACACAGATCGAAACGTAAGTGATCTTGCACAAGACACTCCGTCACCTAGGAACCCTTTTGTTCCTCCCGATTCCCCTGAGGATTCGAAGAAGTACCCATTGCCCAAGAAACGCCCTGCTACCAAGCAGAGATTATCCAGACCTAGTCCTTATCCAGTACGCCGTACTGAGACCCTTCCTCGTCCTGTAAACTCATTACAGTTACGACCAGGAATCCCTCTCAAACTACCTTGTACTTGTTGTCAAGGAGGTATTGAACGAGGAGAGATCCACCATCACGGTGAGAAAAACTATGTCAGAGAGTGGACAGGAGCTGATGACATCGGACGAGTAAAGTCCTACATCGTAAGAGGAGAATCTGAGCACAGATCATCCTCATCGTCATCAGACCCTGTAAGTGTTTTGCCAGGAGCCTGTAGAGGATATCCTTATGGACTCCTCACCGCTGCTATTGAGCGAGCGAGAGCATTGCTGAACGATCCTAACAGATCTTCACCCAACAATTTATCTCCAAGCGAAAACAATGTCCCTCTCTTCATCCCTCCTCGAAGTTCTCCAACAAGCGGCTTCCGCTCTAGATGAGCAACCAGTCGCAGGACCGAGCCGGATCCCACTCCACCATCCACTATCCATGAATTCTCTCCCCTCACTCCAGTCGATGTGTCGGGAAGTAGCCGAAAGTCATCATCTACTTGTAGGCTTTGAACCCGAACTGTCGATATCACCCAACCTGGTTTACCCACCGTCCATGTCCTTACCCGATCAACCCCAAATTCAAACCCAGGAAATTCCTTGGGATCACGCCCAACTTCTTCGCCAAGCATTCATGCTGGAGAACGAAGAACTTTTAAATCGCGAAATCGAGATCGGAGAAGGGATTGAGAAGTGGCAGCAGTATGCCTGCCTTCCTCTCCCTCAGCAAATGATTCACCAGCTGGAGCTTCAACATTAAGGTCCAATTCGTCATCAAGAAGAGATGATCAATCAGATAGCCAAAGCCGTCGAGAACGACAACTTTATCTTGACGAGAGTTCAAGCTCCACCTTTGGCAGAAGACAAGGACAGCTTTCGAGCAGTATCTTGGTCGACGATTTACGATCTAGATACTTTAACCATGAGGGTGACCGACAACTTTCCTCCTTTTACTCTAAACTTTCGGGATGCGTGGTACTACAAAACCAAATGCCTAGCCAGGATCTCTTCACAACCATATGAGACCATCAAGCTAGAGGCACTACGCTACCAATACCTGAAAGTTGGAATGTGTCCATACTATCCACTTTACCAGTGCAGATTTCCGAACCACATGACGAGATACCTGGACAATACACCTCGTCAGGTGATACCTTACCGAATCATGCCGATTGAGTCTAGTTTTTCACTCCCCATCAACTGCTATATGCAAGCTGATGAGACGCTTCGAGAAATCTATGAAGCAGCCGGATGGGCTTTTGCATCCGAGACTTACAAAAAATCAAAACTCAATTATATGGTCCGGGATCAAGGTTTCGAAATCTTCCGGTGAGATATCTTTCCGCCATTTTACGACAATTATACACTGGTAAAATCGATGCATCCTAATATCTATTACCCTGCACACGAATGGGTGAGTGCAGAGACAAAGAGGAAAGACGTGTTACGCGAAGCGTACCTCGAGTTGACCAAGACAAAAGACAAGAGAAGTCCGACTAGGGAGGACACTCACGAAGAGGCACACTCAACCTGAAGGACACGAAGGAACGAGGACTATACGCCTATAAGGTGGACTGAGGGACTGAGGGACTGAGGGTGACTCAAGAATATATGCTAGATTGCGCAGATTGAGAATACAGAACAGTGGATCAACTACTGGACTATATACTGAGGGACGCGTAAGCGTGGAATGTGATGGAAGCGGGAAGAACAAAAGGACGCGTCATTGAAGAGTAATCAAGGATGAGTAAGAAAAGAAAGATGCGTCATCAAAGAGTGATAAAGGATGACTAAAGGCGTGCATAAGCACTCTACCGAAAGTGAAGTGAAGGACAAAGGAAAAGACGACCGTAACAAGACGATGTCAACTTCCATACATGGAATGGAATGGGGATACAAACATGGAGATGAGTAGTGGAAAATGAGAGGAGATTCAAATGGGACACGGTGATGAGATATCTTCCTGAGCACAAGCAACTAATGGCTCTGCAGAAACATCTTCAGGAGGTCGCAGGAACACCTGAAGAAGCCATCGCTGCATCGGTTCTTAACGGAACTTATCAGCGACAAAAAAGAAAAGCTGCAGAAGAAGGCGAGTGCAAACGCAAATCTCGCAAACTTGCTTAGTATCAGGAAGGATTATCTTTTCATAACTCCCTCTATTCCTCCTACATGACATTTAAACAACTTGTCATACACCAAATACGCTTTCGGTTTACCTTTTACTTTTTCTTCTTAGACATACATGCGGACTATTATTCCACAAAAGGAATATCCGATTGCATACTTTACATATGCATCGAGACCTTAGGGTATAGAATACTCTTCTTCATTCTATCCGCACTTCTTTGAACATATATGGTTCGAAACTTTCGCTTCCATGTTGTAAAAAACATACCGTCATACCAAATGACGAGAGCGAAGAACCATCATGCCGTCATAACAAAAAAGACGAGATCAAATTCGAAGAAGATTGTCCTATGAAAAAGAAGAAAAGAGAAGTGCACGAACGGAGGATTATAGGCAGCTTGAATTGGGCATTCAGGAACGCACTACCAGGATTACAAAGAAATCAGGGTTCTATTTCATTTTCTCTTATCGACTATGTCTTTGATCATCTGTTTAACGAATTTTCGTTAACAGATATCCAATACTTCTTGTAAAGCAAGAGCGAGATGACTACACCTACCGCAATCAAGATTTCTGAAGACTTCCGGGTAGACAACACCCTTCTTACACGCATCCAGACCCTTCATGGCCACTCCAACTACGTCATGTGGTCGACCCGCATTCAATCCATTCTTCAGTCCCTTTCTATCTGGGGATGGATTGATGGTACTCTGACACATGCAGGTACCACTCCCACCGATCAACCAAAGTGGGAAGCTATCGACAAGCGGATCGTCAGGATTATCTCCCAGACCATGAATGATAACCTCGTTCATCATGCCACGTTCACATACGATGGCACACATGACTCCCTAGCTAAGAAGCTTTGGGACAAACTTTCAACTCTCTTCTCTTCTCGTGGCCTATCAGGCCAATTTCATTTGTTTTCTGTGGTTATGCAAACCAGCATCAGAACTCATTCTGCTGCTGAGGACATTAACAAGATTGTCTCCCTTTTCGATCAGATGGCTCAAGCAGGACTTCGTTTCGACGAATCCTTCAAAGGAATGTTCCTGCTTACACGCCTGTCATCTGATTATTCCGCCTTTTGTACCACAATTGCTGAAACTGTCAAGGTGACAGATTTCACCACAGATCTAATCTCGGGAAAGATGCTTTCTGAGATTGATCTCCGCATGTCTAGACAACCTTTGCATGCGAGAATTTCAAATGTGGAGCAAAACGGACCGTTTAGAGGCAATTTCGGTAATAACCGCGGAAATTTCCATGGAGGTTTCTCACCCTACCGTCATGAACGAGGAAACATCGGCAATAGACAAGCCGATCATAACCGAAATAGCTTCGAAGTAAGGCAACACCGTCCTAAGAAAGGAGGACGAGACGACAAGGGAAAAGGGAAGACTAAAGCCACCGAGATGATTGGTGATGGTTTCGCTCATGTCGTCGAAATGGACGTTAACGAACCTTATCAAATCAATGAGGCTATTGCCCTCACTGACGAAGAGAGATACCAGGAAGTTGGTGACAATTGGGCTAATGGCATTGCTCCTGAAGAAACAGAAATGTTCAAGCAAGTGACCGAAGGCACCAATTGGAACAGTTGGAAACAAGGCACTGTCGATGACATCAACATCGATACAGGTATGGATATTGCGTCTATCCAGTCCTTTAGTAAACAATCGTATTTCTGCTAAAGAGCTATCAGCAGGAGCATCTACAAGTAGACGAACGTTACTGGATACAATAATCCAAGATCTATCCTTCAGTGACTATGTGTCACCTCCTACTTCCTCTCCTTATGTCAAAAGTAAGGAGGAGATCCGTTCTAGACCTCGTTTATCACCTTGGATAGAACGAGACATTGCACCGCGGATTAAAGCTCCAACTCCGCGAGACACTTTACTGACACCAAAGTCACGAAGGAATAGAAAAGGAAAGGACAAGGAAGTTTTTAGGCTTGACGGTTCGGTTTCGGACACATCTCATTTTTCATCTCGTTCTATTTCGGAGGCTTTACATTCACCATCTCCACCTTTAAGGTTTCCTACCATTTACATTCCGAGAGACACTTACTCTCAAGAGCCTCGTGTTTATTATTCACACGAAGGCGTTATACCTGGAGTTATTCCGCAACCAACTCCTTCTCCTTCTACTTCCGCACCTCTAACTGGTTACCTTTATGACCAGTTATTAGAGAGATACATTCCTTGCACTACGGAGCAGGAAGCGGAGTTTCATAGGAAACGGGAAGTGAGTAACGCCAGAGGCCGACAGGCTAGAAACCGGAGATGAGGACATTACCTTCGATG
>JBBPMP010001012.1:0-10277 GCA_038090395.1 Boletales sp. KT-2023a
ACGACGGAGTTCTAAGGCTGAGGGAGTTGGCTCCTCGTCGGAGGAGTCGTCTGCTGGGGCTCTGATGCTACGAATGGTGAACTGGGGTGGGTCCTACTCCGTAAGAGGAGGGACAGAGGGAGATTCTTGATCTTTTGTTATGTGGAGCATACCTTGTGTAGACCAAGACCAAGTCGAAGGGATACCAACGAACAGGACACTCATGAAGAGATACAACTCAGTTCGAAGGTAACGAAGGACGATGACTATACGTCTTAGAAGACGGACTAAGTGACTGAGGACTGAGGAGACTGAGAGTGACTCAAGAAGATACGCTAGATTGCACAGATTGAGAATACAGAACAGTGGATCAACTACTGGACTATATACTGAGGGACGCGTAAGTGTAGAATGCGATGGAAGCAGGAAGAACAAAGGGATGCGTCATCGAAGAGTAATCAAGGATGAGTAAGAGAAGAAGGACGCGTCATCGAAGAGTAACAGAGGATGACTAAAGGCATGCGTAAGCACTCTATCGAAAGAGAAGCAAAGGAAAAAGGATGTGTGTATAGACGATTGTAACACTGAGTACTACTTAAGCTTTAGTCGTACTTCAATGTACCTCAGCTTAGTTCTGCTCAATCAACCTTGTCCTCCTTGCAATCTCCTTGATCCCTCGTCAACTACCTCATTGGACGACTTCTTTGATCTCTCATCGACCCCCTATGTTGACTGACTCCTTGATCCTCCACCGATTATCTTATTGGTCGACTCTCTCATCGTCTGGCAAGTCCTGCTAGACTCCTTTGAACCTTTGACCCTTGTCTTTAGTTCTCTTTGAGCCTATGCTTGTTCCTACCTGGACCAAGCATAACATTTTGTATATGAGGGCAAAGAAAATGAAACTGGAGCAACTACAAAAAATGCACTGAGAGAAAGTGATCAAAACCCTATAATGTGTATTGAAGGGAGGGAGGAAGGGAAAGAGAGGAAGTAAGAGAAGAAAAAAGAGAGAAAGAAAGAAAGGGCACACTAAGGAACCAATGCAAATGGTGGATCATGGATAGAGCAGCCATGGAAAAGCAAAGATTGAAGAAGAGTGGGATTGCAATGAATGTAGCATTGGAAAGTGTCAGAGTTCCAGCGACCAATCGCTTGAATTTGGGAAGGAGGGATGCCCACTGTTACATAAAGAGAGTGTAGATGATGCAGGCTAATGTCTACACTACTCTCTTGGGTGTGCAGTACAATGACAGGGGTAATGACAGTATGAGACTTACTGTCGAGCAGAATGCTTGAGTAGAGTATCTGACTAGTTTGATAGTCGGGTTGAGTGAGAGAATAGAGGATATGAAGGAAACTTGATTTCTGAGTCTCTATAGTATGAGTACAAAGAACTCTGTATTTATACAGTTGGAGAATTGGATATATGTCATACAATTCTTGATGAATGATCCTAAGTCTTCCTGATGACTTTAACTTAAAATAGTAAGATAATTAGAATATGGATAAGTTGAGTCATCAGGACTCAGACTTTCTGATCCTATAGGCTTTTCATAGGTAAAAGTGATCCTAACACTTTGACAGGTTTCTGGATTGTTCCAGAACTTATTTTGGATGGTTCCAGAAGTGTTCCAGAAATGTTCTGGAGATTCCAAAATATTTTTCGGAATTTTCTAGAATTTATTTACATTAGAGTAAAAACATCAGTTTACAATGTTTTTACTAATGTTCTTAATCCACTTTAGGGCAGGTTAAGTAGAACATAGTTATATATGCCAATCTATATTTGATTAGCACTATCTAATTATGTGTTATTGGTTAATTTTGTCAGAGGATACCTGACGAAGGCAGTTCACTGCTTGTACCTAGGAAACAGTTAGCATGAATTGACAAACGATAAATTGACCATGCACCAGTAACCTGTTCCACTTCATCACACAGATCTCTTGGTCCTCCACTAGCTCCTCTTTGTCATCTGGCATTGACATTAGCTCCACATCCAGGCGTTCATTGATAGCCTTGAGATCGTCCTTGGCTTTGGTCTTTTCGGGACTGGATGCAATGGGTTTGGTAAGTGAGAGTAATGCGTCGAAGGCAGACATGATTGGATGGTTATGGTTGTGTGGAGAAGTAGGAGTTGGTGGTTTCAGACAAGATGCATCTGGACTTTACACAAATTTTGAACTCACCAACATTTTTCTCACGTGTCATGTGCTGGTCAGGTGATTGACTGGGGACAGTTGATATCAAAGACCCCCTCAGATGTAGAGAGTTCCAACACTCTATGTTCGTATTCTCATTTTCTGCAGTGTTTCTAGGTCATCTGTCGTCCTCCCATCCATCCATGCTCAAGACAGTTCATCCATGGTAAGTCTGGTTTTCTTTATCCGCTTCATCCATCTATCCATTTCATATCCATCCTCTGGACTTGTTCTCTGCTTTACTATTTCTCTTCTGGACATTGTTATTTTGCACTGGTATTTTCTTTTTCAATAACTTTTGTCTTTCTGTTGCACATTACCATTATTCTGAAGTATCTTGATCTGTATCTGTCATTGGTAGAGTCCAGACTACATCCAGACTATAAATTTTGTACTTAGATAATAAAAAAGAACTTTCCCTTGTTTGAATGTTCACTATCAATTAAGTGCAACCAAGCACCATCTTGCATTTCTATCTGCTATTCATCTGTTTTTACTCGCTTCATCTATTCTTGTCTCTGATTGACCCCTTCTGGCCCACTTGACCAGCTCAATACTGTCTGGACTGTCTGAAAACCACCTACTCACTACCAGACCACTTTGCTCAACTTCACACCACTTGTCAACCCCTATCCAGAACACTTAGGTCCACTCCCCTGGCTTTATACCTCTCTCCCTGAACCCCAAAGGACGACATTCACCCCCTTCACACAACATGCACCCAACACATTCAACTTCTCTTCACCAGACAGTGCAGTGGCACAGGCAATACCTAAAGCCAAGTCCTCTCCATACAACCCCAACCTCACCTTCGACCTCTGACCTCCACATTCTGTCCAGGTCTGCTCTGTCATCTGCAACTCCAGAGACTGGAGGATCTGGACTTGACAGTATTTATGAACTCCTCCTGTACTGTCTTTACTTATTATGAACTCATCACATGTCCACATGACCTCTGTGCCTGCTTGCAGCAGTGCGCTGTGCAGCACCTGTAAGGATTAACCACAACAACAATGTTCAGATTGCAATGAAGGGGAAAAAGATGCAATTTCTAAACTAAAGTACTGGGATATTTACATGGGGCTTATATACCTAACTATCAGGCTGTGTACATAGCCTTACATGTGTAAGCAATGAGTTTCTTATCTGCCTCATATATGTGAAAAGAACTGGTCATGAGAATGAAAGATAACAAATATAGAATATGTGGAAAAAGTGAAAAATGTTCCTAACATTACTCCCTTTTCAAAGTTGGAACTCCAGGATAATGCATGGATTTCATGATATGTTCATGCCAGTATAGGAATTCTTCATTGCAAAAGAATGGTGATGGAATGTCAGGAAGCCAACCTTTGCATTCTGGGCAAGTGCAGGGAGGGTCTGGTTCATCTGCATTGTAATGTACTTGCATCCCAGGAGGTTGTTTTGCTGTTGGATGAAGCCTGTGAAAGTCTGACAGTGCTTCTTTGGCATTTCCAAGTTGTGAGAATGTTTTCCATTCTTGTTCTTCATGTGGGAATCCTTTCCAGTGTACCAGGTATTCCATGTTTCCATGACATTCATGTGAATCAATGATTTCCTCAATCTCATGTTCCTCCCCTTGTGGTTGAGCGATTGGTGGAGGTGGTGGTGGCTTCTTTTGAGATGGGAATTCTCCTTTTTTGTATGGATGCAGGAGACATTCATTGAACACCAGATGAATCGATTTCCATGATTTGTCCAGTTGGAGTTTGTACATGGATTGGCCAACTCATTTTAGGACTTTGAACAGTCTGTATCATTTGTCATTGAGTTTCTTGGCTGGGCAATCAGTGTGAATGTTGGTTGCTTCAAGAAGCACTAAATTGCCTTCTTTGTACTCCATGGGAGTGCATGCTTTCCTATCATGGAATCTTTTCATATCTGCTGTGGCATGTTCCAGGGCTAACTTGGCTTCTGACTGTGTTTGTTGCATATAGTCAGAAAAGGTTTTGGCAGAATCATTTCATATGATCCTTTGTCTTTCTTGTCCAATCAGAGGTTGTTGTCCATAATTTAACATGAATGGTGAGAATCCTGTTGCACTAGAGGTTTTCTGGTTGTGTGTGAATTCTGCCAATGCCAACCAATCTGCCCAATCTGTTTGCTGATGGTTTATGTAAATTTGCAGGTATTGTTCTATCTCTGCATTCATTCATTCTGTTTGTCCATCAGTTTGTGGGTGGAATGCCATGGAGGGATTTCCTTCTATTTTAAGGAGTGTGTATAGGTCCATTATAAAAGAAGAAACAAATTGGGGGCCTCAGTCCAATATGACCTTTCGGGGTGTGCCATGAAGTTTAAATATGTGATCTCTAAATATGGTAGCTACTCCTAGAGAGGTTATAGTGTCTGAAATTGGAAATAGATGAATCATTTTTGAAAACCTATCTATGATTGTTAAAATAGCATTTTTGCCCTGGAATTCAGGTAATGGTTCAATAATGTCTATAGAAATAATTTCCCAGGGTGCATTTGGAATTTTGTTTGGTACTAATGGCATTTTCCCACTTTCCCTTCTTGGTTTTACTTTCTGGCATGCATCACAACCTTGTATGTATTTTTCAATGTTGTTGCATAATGAGGGCCAGTAGTATTTTGTCATTATTAGATCCCTTGTTTAGCATATTCCAGGATGTCCAGCCAATGGGTAATTGTGATTTTCTTTTAAGATTCTTTCCTGAAGGGTAGGATCATTTAGTACATAAGTTAATCTGTTCCAAATGACTCTCCCATTTTCTCATGTCCACTTGGAATCTGTTTTTTCCAGTCCAACTTGTGCATATCTTTCAAGTTTGTATTGTAGTTTGTCAATTACATCATCAATGCTTTTGACTGTTGTTAGAGCAAAAATTTGGAACATTGCTCATACTTCTATGGCTGGTTGGGAGAATACAATGATGTTGGAATTGTCAGACTCTACTTCCTTTTCAAAGTATGACCTCCAGGAGAGACTGTCAGTGGGATTCATTTTCCCAGGTCTGTATGCAAGCTCAAAGTGGTATTCTTGGAGCAATTGATTCCACTGTGCTTGTTGATGTGACAGCCGATGAGGTTCCTTCCAATATTCAAGGCTTTTGTGATCAGTGAGAAGTTGGAAGGGAACATGTGCATCCAAGAGATAGTGTTGCCACTCCTTGAGAGTGAAGATGATGGCTGCCATTTCTAGATCTGCAGCATGGTAGTTTTGTTTGGCATCCCCAAGTGAACGAGATATGTAGGCAATGGGGTGCCATAAGTCGCCTTGGTGTTGAGAAAGGACTGCTCCAATCCCAATTCCAGAACCATCAGTTTCTATGCAAAATTGTCCTTTGTCTGTTGGCAAGTGAAGCACAGGGGCCAATGTGATGATGTTTTTTAGCTGCTGGAAGGCTGTCTGGCATTCATCATCCCAGGAGAATTCTTTGTTCACTGATGTTCATGCGTTGAGTGAACAAGCTATTTTGGCAAAGTCCTTTATGAAGCAGCAATAGAAGTTGAGGAACTTGAGGAATCCACATAATTGCTTTTTGTTTGTGGGAGTGGGCCAGTCTAATATTGCTGAGACTTTCCCAGGGTCCATGCATACTTGATTTTGGGAGATGATCAAACCAAGGTATTCTGTTCCAGTCATCTTGAATTCACATTTTATGTGCTTCAGATACAATCCATCAGCAAACTGGAAAGTGGCTGTACAGTGCTGTAAAGTTGGCTACAGTCACACAGTGCTTACAGATAGGTCCCCCCTGCACAGTGTTGTCACAGTGTTGTCACAGTATCCCACAGCCACTACAGCATTACAGTCCAGTAGTGTTACTTTATGGTACAATGCTACAGTACAGTACTCAATTTTTTTCCATTCACCTCCATATACCAGTAGTGGGTTCGAAAGTATATTCACACTATCTAATACATCCTGTAAAGTACCAGGGCCCTACCAAAACAAGTCAGAATTGAAACCACAAGTCAGAGCGAGCATGGCAGCACATGCTCGCTGTGTAGTGCAAATGGGTCAAATAGGGGTGAACAAATGAGTGAGTCCTGCTGGCACTTGCTCGCTCTGTGTGGGTGAATGGAGAGCTTGTGGGTGCAGCATGAATGAGCATGTTTGCTCACTTGTGAATGAGTGTGGTGTGGAGTAGAGAGTTGCAAGCTCAAACTCACTGCAGTCACGACAGACATGTCAAGAGCATTGCACCACAATGATGATGATCTGAGGGATCAACCTAAAATGGTGCAGATTGCATCTAAAACTGAGCACATATGGTCAAAGCAAAAAACAGTGCAGTACTTATCCAAAATCACTCCAGTTGCAGAGCAAGATGGCTGAGATAGTGGCCATGTCCATGGTATCCAGGAGTGATGAAGACGAGGAATCAACCTAAGAACATGTCAGTAATTGATCACAAATGGTCACAACGAGTGGAAGAATGGAACTCACCTGGATTGGCTCCATGTGTACAGAGCACAGTGGTTGACAGGATGGCAGGGTGTGTGGCATGCCAGGTTGAAGAAGACACACACAATCAACCTAAAATGGGAGAGAACACATTAGTACAGGATCACCAACAGCTAGAGTGAGCAGATGAACGCTACTCACCTGAAACAGCTCCAGTCGCACAGAACAGGACAGGCAATGCAGTGGGGTGGGCCTGCCTGCATCATCAACACCAATGCTTGACGTCTTGTTAGACCAGGCGGTGCTTGCGCTGGGGGAGTACGTGAACAGGCAGGGACAGGGGCAACCTGTGCCACTGCCTACACCATTGCTCTGGCCACACTGACTGTCTGCATCATTTTCAGTGATGGTGGACCAGATCATGGCTGCATCACAGGTGCTCATGCTGGTGCCGTCGATTGTGTTCAGCAGGTCTGATGTGAGTGTGGAGCTGAGTGCACTCAAGAGTTGGCTGGAGGGGATCAAACAGATGCAGGAATGGATGGCAGGCAAGTTTGAAGTGCACAGATGCAGTACTGTATATGACCCAGGATACCATGGATCAGGAGGAGGGGGGAAAGCGAGAGGTGGCAGTGAGGCTGGAGGAGCTGGAAAAGAAGCTGAGCAAGCTGAGTGAGATGGTGAAACTGGAATGAGTCGAATGAATGAACGGACAATGATCTTGAATGCTGACTGATTCTGGGTGCAGTCAGCAATGACTGCTGGTGTGACTGCACAACTCATGGATGCCACTCAGCTCATGTGTTTTGAATGCTGTTTTGATGACATCTGGATATGAGCCAAGCAAGATCATGATGTCTCTGGCATGCAAAGAGTCAGAAAGGGATAAGGTATTGATTTGAGAAGGTGGAGGAAGTGGGATGAGTTCTGGATTTTTGCATTCCATGGACATCAGTCAAACATGAGTGTACTGTAGGTATGGTCCAATATCACCCTCAAAAGACAGCAAGCAGTCCCAAATGAATGTATAGTTGTTGATGCTGCCAATGGAGTGTCAGTCCAAACATGCAGCAGTGTCAGAAACACTTTGTACTGTTTAGCAGCCATTTGTCAAATTTATATTTTTCATAGTGTTTGATTGCAGCAGCAATGTCCCTAGTAAGATAGCTGGAAGTCCTGTCTAAAAAAAAAACCCCAGCATGAGATTGCTCTCCAATCCACAGACTCAAAATGTACCTGCTTTCCGAAGGACAGCCTTGCTGAGTTTCCATGCTTCCAGACCAATGAGTTTTGTGCCATTAGTGTTGCTGATCAAACTGAGTTCATCAAGATGTTCAATTGCATGGTCCATCCACAGTCTACCAACCTTGCTCTCACCAGTGTAATGATCAAAGGCAACATTGAGCCAATCATATTCCTTGATGTATTTGGTGATGCTCAACTGTTGCCATTCTCACCACTTGGAAAGGATGGTCTCATCACTGTCTTCCATCTGTTTGAACACTTGCATGGCTTGTGCTTTGATATCTGGGTCCCCCTCTGTGTCCTTGTTGACTTTGACACAGATGTCAAACAGATGTTTGTGGCATCTTTACTGAGTTCCTAGCTGGAACCATACTTGTCAAAGCTGACTGCTACCATGCTGAACTGGTTGCATGTGGCGCATGAGTGGGCATCAAATGGATAATGTAAGCATTACCTGTGTGCCCCAATCACCTAGATAGTTTATAGACTCCACCTCCCAACTGCATGCCTTGTACAGGTTCGCCAAGAACACACTGATGATGGTGCTGTGAAGGTGGCCAATGTGAAACAATTTTGCAATGTTTGGAGATGAGTACTTGACAATGAGCTTCTTCCCCAAGCCCAACATGTTTGTTCCATACGACAGTTTTCCAGAGGGAGTGTCATGTATGAGCACATGGATTTGATGAAGGACTTGGTGGATGAGGGTAGCACTGTTGAGCTGGAAGTGGAAGAACTGTAGAAAGCTGTAGTTTTACTTAGTAGTCACTTTGATATATTAGTAGAGTAGTACAATACCTGTAGTTTTACTTAGTAGTCACTAAGGTAAAACTACCGTACCGAAAGTCTAAGTATGCTGTGCTTACATAAGCATGTGGTAAACAACCGTATACCGACTGTAAAATCTAACACGCTGGGGGGGTACTAGAGATGTGGGAGCTGGGCAATGGGGTGGGAACAGTGACTATGGGAAGAGACGATGATGGTGGTGGGGCAGTAGTGCAGAATGGGGAGTTCACTGGGCTGGGGCGATTTTGTCTGGCGAGTCTTTGATGACAATGTAATTCAAGAGTTGAAAGAGTGGGTTCTGGGATAGTGGGCTCCTTGTCGGAGGAGTCATCTGCTGGGGCACTGTAGCGATGAATGATGTACTGGGGTGGGTCCTACTCTGTAATAGGAGGGACAGAGGGGATTCTCAATCTTTTGTTACGTGGAGCATACCTTAGATAGATCAAGACCAAGTCAAAGAGATGCCAACAAGCAGGACGCTCACAAAGAGGTACTACTCAGCTTGAAGGCGACAAAGGATGAAGACTATATGCCAAGAAGGCGGACTGAGGAACTGAGGAGGCAAAGAGACTGAGGATGACTCAAGAGAATATGCTAGATTGCGCAGATCGAGAATACAGAACAAGTAGGTCAACTACTAGACTATATACCAGGCAATGCATAAGCATAGAATGTCATAGAACAATGAAGAATGAGGATGCGTCATCAAAGAGTAATCATAATGAGGTAAGAAAGAGACACGTCACCGTTTGGTAAGAAAGGATGACAAAAGGTGTGCTTGTGCACTCTATCGAAAGGGAAGTGAAGGAAAAGAGATGCATAGGTGTTACATGGAGCGTACCTTAGATAGACCAAGACCAAGTCGAAGGGATGCCAACGAGCAGGATGCTCACGAAGAGGTACTACTTAGCTTGAAGGCGACGAAGGACGAAGACTATACACCAAGGAGGCGGACTGAGGGACTGAGGAGACGAAGAGACTGAGGATGACCCAAGAAGATACGCTAGATTGTGCAGATCGAGAATACAGAACAAGTAGGTCAACTACTCAACTATATACCAGGCGACGCATAATCGTAGAATGTCATAGAACAATGAGGAAGAAAAGGACGCATCATTGAAGAGTAATCCAGATGAGGTAAGAAAGAGACGTGTCACCGTTTAGTAAGAAAGGATGACAAAGGTGTGCGTGTGCACTCTACCGAAAGGGAAATGAAGGAAAAAGAGATGCATAGGTAGACGATCGTAACATTACCCCCTCTGTACATTTGAAGTCCCAGACCTCAACTTGTCACAAGGAATCCGCCAGGGGTGGGGAAGGGAAAGATGCTCCGAAAGCCTGCGAAGGAGTATAGTGTTCAAAGGGGCAGTCGACAAGGATGTGGCCAGCTTGATCACAGCGAGCGCAGGCGTGAGCAGGACAAAAGCGATCAGAGTGACCCCAATGAGAGCATGCAGTGCAAAGAGTGCGGAAGCAAAGATGGACCGGATGACCAGGAGCAGATGTAAGGCAAGAAGGACACTTGTACTCGGTACAGTTTTCCCGATAGTGTCCAAGTTGATTGCAGTGGTAACAGTGGGTGGATGGAGAAGCGGGGGTTAGAGAGACGGGGGAGGAAAGAGTCTGAACTGCCGAAGAGAGGATATGATGGCCGTTAGGACTGC
>JBBPMP010001014.1:0-10241 GCA_038090395.1 Boletales sp. KT-2023a
GAAAGGTTGGACAAGGTTGTCCAGTGACGAGTAAAGTCGACTCCAGACAATCCGGACAGTGTTGAGCAAGTTGGGCAGACCAGAATGGGTGAACCGGCGGCGAGAATAGACGAAGTGAGTAAAAAAACAGACGAATAATGAGTAGAAACGCAAGATGGCACTCGCTCGCACTTAGTTGATGGTGACCGTTCAACGAGGGAAGGTTTTTTTTTTATTCTCCAAGTACAAAATTTATAGTCCGGACGGAATCCGGACTCTACCAACAACGGATACGGATTGTAATGGTTCAAAATGAAGGCAAAACGAGACGGAAAGGCAAAGAACATTCAAAGGGAAGTATCAAGTGCAAAACAAAGATGTCCGGAAGCAAAATAGCAGTACGGAAAATGAGTCCGGCAGACGGATAAGGAACGGAAACAACGGAAACAGCGGATGAAAAGCCCGAACTTACCGCGGATGAACTGTCTTGAGCACGGACGAACGGGAGGACGACAGACGACCTAGAAACGCTGCAGAAAACGAGAATACGAACATAGAGAGTGGGAACTCTCTACAACGGGCAGACCGAGCAGACTAACCAGACACTTGAGCAATACCTCCGGATCTACTGTACCTACAAACAGGACGACTGGGCGGACCTGCTGCCTCTGGTGGAATTCGCTTTCAATAATGCGCTGAGTTCCACTACCAGAGTCTCCCCTTTCTTCGCGAACAAAGGTTATCATCCCGATATCTCTGTCCACTCCAACCTCATCCTATCCTCATCTCGAGCGCAGGAATACACCTCCGATCTCCACGAGCTCCACGAGTTTCTCCGGTCCGAAATGGCACTCACCCAACAGCGATACCAAGGACCTGCGGATGCTCGGAGATCTCCTCCGCTGGACCTCAAAGTTGGTGATGAAGTCTACATCAAAGTGAAGTACTTCCAGACCACGTGCCCTTCCCACAAACTCTCCGACAAAAATCTCGGACCATTCGAGATCATCACGCGCCCCGGTACTCTCTCCTTCACTCTTCGCTTACCTGACTCAATGCACTCCGTGCACCCCGTATTCCACGTCTCGCAACTTGAACCCTCCATTCCCAATCCCATTCCTAACCATATCCAACCTCCGCCTCCGCCGATCAAAATCGACAGAGATCTTGAATATGAAATCGCAGAAGTCCTCAACTCCAAGATTGACCGCCGGCGACGCCAATGCCAACTCCTGTACCTTGTCAAGTGGGCCGGATATGAGGGGACTGATGAAGAAACCTCCTGGCTCCTTGCGACGGAGTTAGACAACACCAGCGATCTCATCGAGGCCTACCACCTCCGCTACCCAACCAAACCTGGACCTCACAGTCCGACTCCATAGATGTTCCGATTTCTCTCGTCTTTATTTCCTTTCACTCTGCTTATCCGATTCATAGAAATACATTCAAAAGATAAAAACAAAACTTAGATATATGCTACTTTACTCCTGTGCCTGCGACGGAGGTGGCGAGCTCCGCCCCTCCGCCAACCGTTCTCCGACCTCCGCTTCTTCCTCTGCTTCCTTCTCCATCTCCATCTCCTTTCCTTTTCCCTTCTCTGTCTCTTCCGCTTCAGCTTCCTTTCCCTTTTCTTTTCCTTTTTCTTCTTCCTTTCCCTTTTCTTTTCCTTTTTCTTCTTCCGTCTCCTTTTCTTTCTCCGCCATCTCCACATCCTCCGTCACCTCCGTCACCCCCGCTTTCTGCTCTTCCTTCTCCCTATCCTTCTTCTCTCCGTCCTTCGAACTCCCCTCCATGAACTCCTTACCCCTCCAGTACTCTCGACCCACTCTCCACTCTTCGATCGCTGCGAGCCGCTCTTGTGCTGCACACAGCCGCTCCACTACCGGCACCAATCGCCCCTGCACCGCCTTGGACCGCTCACTCGACTTCCGCAGGAGTCGCAACTCCTCCGTCCACGTGGCCACCACCTCGGTCAACATCCCGAGCGTGTCCCTGTGATCGGAGGCGCACTCCATCAAGTCGAAAGGGCGCACCTCTTCGGCGCCCTCGTTGTCTGCATCGTCGCCCTCCGACTCATCTCCTTCCTCCTCCATCGTTGTCCGAGCCCGTTTCGCACTCCTTTCGTCTTCCGGCGACCCTCTCCGCTTCGTCGGCCTCGACCTCCGTTCGGTCCCCTCGACTGACGAGTCCTGGGGCATGGACCAGCTACAACCCCTGCGCTTCTTCCCGCAGGGCTCGCATGCCATCGCTCTTCGTCCCGTTTGAGGGACGCAAGCCCTGGGGTTGTGCTGGCATTGAACGCACGGCGCCGGACGACTGACCTGCTCCTCCTCCACCTCCGTAGCGTGCTCACATGCCACCTTCTCCGCACGCTCTCTCCGTTCCGCGACCTTCGCTTGCGCTCACGGCGTTCCTGCTCCTCACGCTCTGTCTTCGCTCGCGCTCCGCCTTCTCTCACGCTGTGTGTTCCTCCGCCTCACGCTTCTCCTTCTATCAGACTCCATCAGCACGACCCATTCAGTTTGAACACTACGCACCTCGATGCGTTCCGCGCGCTTCTGCTCGCATTTCTCGCAAACCAACCTCTCCCGCTCCTCTTTCCTCCTCACAGCCTACGCCTCCTCCTCACAGCCTCCGCCTCCTTCTCGTCCCTCGTCGCCTCGTCGTCGTCTGACCAGACCTTGAGCTCGAGGTCGGTCGCGCTTTGCCACTTGTTGTTCTCATTCAACATTGTTGTGGTTGTTGTGAAAACGCTAAGTCCCAACTCCGTTTCCCTTTATAGACGACGCGTGCACATTGAAACCCAGCCATGACTTCTCACAGTCACGTGACCACCATTCTAATCCGCCTTCATGGGTTCAGGCCCTAAGAGGGGGATACTGTCACGTCCCATGTCCTGTCCACATCACCCGCATCATTCTCCGCCTTCTCCGCCCGTGATCCACTGTCGTGTCACTCCCTCCGCACTCCGTTACTCGTTGTCCGCTGTCAGGCGACAACTCCGCATATCCCTGACTTGTCTGTCGTCCCTGGCAGGTCCCCATCCCCGTCCCTGTATGTAGTTCCCCGTTCCGCTCTAGACCCGCTTTCATCCCTGCTGTCGTACTCCGTCCTCCCTGTAGTAGCAATCCGCCCTCCCTGTATTACATTACTCTGCTACTCTGCTCTCCATCTACCCTTACTACAGCCTTCGCCCTCTGTGTACTTAATCTGCTCTCGCTGAGGACTTATTCCTCAGTTTGTAAATCGACTAAGTTACCTCTGGTCAATCTCTGCTCGATCTCTTGTCTCCCTCCTCTCATCTCGCTCTCTATCCACCTCAGTAGTTCTACGCTATCGTTGTACCTCTGTCTACTCCGTCCCCTGAAATACGAGGACAGGGCAGTACAAGGGCGCAGGCACACCTGAAGCTGCAGTCCTCACCCTTCATCTCCGTCTCCGCCTTCAACCCTCGACCTCCGCCCCCCATGTCCGCTCCACATCTCTGCTCCTCCGGTGACCGGTGGAACCGGACTTGACAGCGTACCTCGAGTGGATCAAGACCTAGTGAGAAGACTTACCAACGAGCAGGACACTCATGAAGAGGTATGACTCAGCTTGAAGGTAATGAAGGGACAAAGGACTATATGCCAAGATGGTGGACTGAGGGACTGAGGGACTGAGAGACTGAGAGTGACTCAAGAGAAATGCTGAATTGTGCAGATCGAGACAACATGTAAGCATGGAAAATTATGGAATAATGTGGAATAAAGGGGACAAGTCATCAAAGAGTAATCAAGATGAGGTAAAAAGGAAGGACACATCACCATAAAGAGTAAGCATAAATGACACAAAGGCGTGCGAGAAGCACTCTAATGAAAAGGAGGAAGTGAATCAAAGGGAAGGAAAAAGACATATAGACAAACGGTTGTAACATTACCCCCCTTTCACATTTGAAGTCCCAGACTTCAATCATCACATAGAGTCTGTGAGTGGCGGAGAGGGAAAAGATGCTGCAAACACCTGTGAAGGAGTGTGGTTGTCAAACAGGCAATTGGCAAGGATGTGACCAGCTTGAGCACAATGAGAACAGGTGTGAGTAGGGCAGAATTGATCAGAATGACCCCAGCAAGAGCATGCTGCACAAAGGGTGCTGAAGCAAAGGCGAGCCGGATGACCAGGGGCATAGATGTGGCAGGAAGGGCATCAATATTCTTTGCAAGTTTCCTGATAATGTCCTAGACAATGACAATGACAGCAAGCAGTCAAGGGGGAGGGAGCAGGTCAAGAAATGGGAGAGGATAGGGTTTGGATGGAAGAAAAGAGGATATGATGACCTTCAGGGCTGCAGAAGAATTGGATATGTTCCCTATTACAAGTGAGCATGCCTTGGTCAACAATAAAACCATCAGAGAATATGGTGGGGTCATTGATGTGATGATGAGGAATGAGCTCAATGGAGGAGAGACATTCCGCTAGTGGCCAGGAGGGGGAAGTATTCTAGGAGGCAATGGGTAGAGGAGGAGAAGGAGGAATGAAAGGGACTTGGGATGTAGAGACAACAGGAATAGAATTGATGGAAGCAAGGTAACGATCATGATCAGCAATGGGGAGAGAAAGATAGACTCAGCGAAAAGTGGGATATAGAGAAGCAGGATCAAGATGTTCAACAAAGACATGAAAACCATGAAGATGAAGAACCATGAGGATGCATTCAGGAAGACGACTAATAAGCATGTGAAGAGGAAGACCAAAAGCGGCCAGAAGATTGGAAGGAGCAGAAAGGAAGTGATAGTTTTGTATTCTAGCTACATCAAGGAAGAGGCATACAAGTTTCTGAGTAATCTTGTCCTTGACATAGAGGGGGTCATTTTTGAGGACGTGGATGAGGGTAGTGTCGGCGAGGATGCTGGCATAGAGTGTGTTGATGGTGGAGGCGGGTAGATAGATGGCCTGCACAGGCCTGGAGCATAAGGGAGAAGACAAAGAAATAGAACTGGAAAGGCGGCCCAAGATAGGTGAAGATGAGGGAGAGGAGGAGTTGGTGGACATCGAGTAATAAGGGAAGAAGGAGATTGACAAAGAAAGAGAAACCAAGACAAATCAGAATGATTGATGAGCAGAACAGTCTGAAAAACAGCAAAAACACTCATGTTCGAGGAAGTGACCGGAAGAAAGTTTAGGATGATGAAGAAGGAACAAACATCTAGCACAAGCCTTGGAATTGAATAACTGGGAGTAAGCAATGTCGATGGGGATGGTGTTCATGGGGAATTATTGGAGAGAATGAGTCTTTTTGTAAGTGGAGAGGATGGTCTGTGCATGGCAAAGATTACGTTCAGGTTCCCATGTGTTTTTGGATGCTGAATAGCCTTTCCATGTGGTCAGGTACTGATAGTGTTATGCGGAGCGTACCTTGTGTAGACCAAGACCTAGTTGAAAGGATACCAACGAACAGGACGCTCACAAAGAGGTACAACTCAGTTCGAAGGCAACGTAGGACGATGACTATACGTCTTAAAAGACGGACTAAGAGACTGAGGACTTAGGGGACTGAGGGTGACTCAAGAAGATACGCTAGGTTGCGCAGATCGAGAATACAGAACAGTAGGTCAACTACCAGACTATATACTGTACCAGGCGACGTGTAAGCATAGAACGTCATAGAACATAGAAGAAGAAGGACGCGTCATCAATGAGTAATCGGAATGAGGTAAAAGGAGACGTGTCAGCGTTTAGTAACAAAGGATGACAAAAGGTGTGCATAAGCACTCTATTGAAAGAGAAGTAAAGGGAAAAAGGATGTATGAACAGACGATCGTAACAGATAGTGGCCAGGGAAGCCCTTGTGTGAGAGGATTCTGTCTACTTCATATTCTTCTTCACCATCAATAACATCGGGAGGTGGAGTGGGAAATGAAGGACCATATGCTTTGATGGAACGAAAGGAGGAAAGAAGGGTGGCATGGAATATGTTGTGAATTTTCCAGGTAGGAGGAAGGTGAAGGCAATAAGTGAGGGGAGATAGTATGTATGTACCTGACAAATCTCGAATGGTCCCAATCGCTTGGGTGCAAGTTTCTTAGAGGGGAAAGGGATGCAGAGGTTGGTAGCTTCTAGCCAGACCTTATCTCTGACTTTCCATGGGGAAAATCTTCAGGAGCAATGTTGAGTCATCAAACGATGAGTAGATTCATGTGCTGCCAGTGCTTCTTTCTGGGATTCTTCTAAAGTGGAGAGACAGGAGGAGAGTGCAGGGATAAATGTCTTTCCAAGTAGAGGGTAAGCATGAGGATTGTAGCCAAGCATGAGGGAGAAAGGGGATGTTTTGGTGGATGAGTGGGGGGTGGAGTTGTGATGGAATTCGGCAGAGGTGATGAAGGAGGCCCAAGAGTGGGGTTGGTTGCTGCAGAAGAGGCAAAGGTAAGTTTCGATTTCTTGGTTCACTCGTTCGGTTTGACCATTGGTTTGAGGGTGGTATGCAGTGGAGAGGTGAACATCATAGTGAAGTAATTGAGCAAGTTCTCTGGCAAAGGCAGAGGTGAACTGTGGTCCATGATCAGAGATGATAGATTCATGTAGACCGAATTGTTTAAAGACATTGTTGTAAAAAAGAAGGGCTATGCCAGTAGCGTCAATGGTTTTTTGACAGGGTATGAGAATTACCCCCTTTGAAAGGCCGTGGTTGACCATGACCAACAGAGAATCATAGCTGGAGGAGACAGGAAGGTTGGTGATTAAGTCCATGGAGAGCTGGCAGAAAGGAAGAGACATGGAAGAGGGGATGGGGGAGAGGGGAGGAGACATGGGATGAGTATTGACCTTAGACTGTTGACAAAGGGTGTAGCCAGAGATAAAGTTGCAAACAAAAGTGGCCAGGCCTGGCCACCAGAAATCGTGTTCAAGGAGAGCTTTGGTGTGAAAGAAGCCCATATGGCCAATAGTGGGGGATTCATGAAGTGAGCATAATAGGGGCGAGCGAGAGGTAGGAGGAACATAGAGGCATTGGCAAAAGTATAAATGTCCATTGTTATGAGACTGTCTAGGTAATTACCTAGCACAAATAAGCCCGACCCTAGGGTTTACAGTATATATTTTCTTAATCTATATATATACTAGATTATGGCCTTCCTGTATGAAATTAACACAATACTATACTACAAATACACTTGTATAGGGACAGCCACTATAGAGAATAGTGATGTAATGTGTGTTGTGGTATGTACATAGCATTTGGATCCTTAGCAGTGGTGGAGGAGGAGGAAGAGAAGGATCGGTAGGTGGTGGTGGAGAAACAATTTTGGCAGGTGATATCTTTGGCACAACCCCATTGGGTCTGGAAGTGGATCATCTTGGAGTACCAGTCCTTGACTTTCATGGGAATAGTATCCATGGTCATGATGTGGCGCATGAGTTTGACAGGTATGCCAGTGGAGAAGTAGCTGATGAGGACATTCTCGTCAGTGATTTGGCTGATCTGGACTTTGCTTTGGAAAGTTGAGATGTAGGAAGTGAGGTCAGTGGGATGGTTCATGTTGGGCATGCAGTAAGTGGAGAGCCAGTTGATAGCAAGGGCCCTAGTATTGTGGTGTTTGAAGGTGACATTGAATTTGGCGATGAAACTGGCAAAGGTTCCAAAGCCTACTGCGGTTCCATTGGCATCAGTGACCAAGGCAGATTTTCGGAAAGAGGATGCCCAGGTAAGGGCCACACCTATCTTCATATAGGAGAGGGTGAAGGCAATCCATTTGTTATCAGTGTTGTAAACGTCTTCATTTACCATTAGGTAAGTTCAGATGGAGTCAAGCCAAGGGGATGCCTTAGCATAGTTGCCATCAAAGGCATCAGGGGTGCAGATACGGAGTTCAGTGGGTTTGGTTGACATGGTGGGAGGAAGGAAGGGTGGTGGTGCATGAGAGGGGGCAAAGCAATGAGAGAGAGGTGGGAGAGAAGGGGCAGGGGTGGGGGAGATGAAGAGAGGAGGTCTGGTGGCTATGGGAGTGGAGGAAGGGGGAGTGGGGATTTGAGGGATAGAGACTGAAGTGGAGAAGTCATGGGCAAGGGTGAGAGTTTCTTCTCATTCAAGGTTATCAGGGAGTTGGATATCCAAGTCATTGTCTTGGTCAGGGTATTCAGTGGCAATATGGGGGAGGGAGATGAGTTGAAGGGGAGTTCCTGTGCCCTAGAGCGGTAGGAGTCAAGGAGCGACCTGGGGAGGCCAGTATGTTGAGGAAATGGGGAGGAAATGGTGGGGAACTACAGCGATGGTAGCCCAGAGTAGAGCTTAGTTCTTTTGTTACGCTTGGCCCAGGTAGGAATGAGCATAGGCTCAAAGAGAACTAAAGACAAGAGTCAAGGGTTTGAAGAAGTCTGACAAGACTTGCCAGATGATGAAGAGTTCGACTGATAAGACAATCAGTGGAGGATCAAAGATTCAGTCAACATAAAGAGTCGATGGAGAGATCAAGGGAGTCATCTGACAAAGTGGTCAACAAGAGATCAAGGTGATCATGAGGAGGACAAGGTTGATTGAGCAGAACTAAGCTAAGGTACATCGATGTATGACTAAGGCTTAAGTAGTACTCAAGATAAAGTTAAATTGGAGAAAGAAGTGATAAGGATCACCTCATGGTGGAGATATGTAAGAATGAACATGAGGCAACAGAAATGAGAAACATGAGGTAGAGATAAGAATGGTGTGTAACAAACGTGTTGTATGTTCTAGAACACTCTATAGAAAGTAAAAGGGGTACCAGGTAATGCCAATCTAAATATGACAAGGGAAAAATGAAGGAAAAAGAGGTAATTGTAACACCTGCAAAATTATTTCCAGTACCTCCAAGTATGCTAAGCAAGGAGGAGTGTTGAACAAGCACATGGATATATGTAGATATGTAGTGTAGTTAGTAGTTCACATGAACTCCAGTACTCCCGTACTCCAGTATTTACAGTAAGTCTGGTCTGATCTGGACTTTAATATACACACAAGACTTTAACTCATACCACCAAGTGTAACATCAAGAGTCCTAACTACTAAGGTTAGTCCAGAGTCTTTCCACATTACTAAATGTGTGCACTCACAACAAAATTGGGTTTTTTATCAAATACCAGCAATTTGCTGTACCATAGTATGCCTCAACAGCCAACAGCAAATCAGCCATTCTGGGACAAGGAATAGTCCTAATTAAATATAAGGACCATTATGCCCACCTTTCTTCAGTCCTCCACATGCCTACATGCAGAGTTCAGCTGATATCAATGGGTACTTTGTTACAATCCTCATGCCTCATGCTCTATGCCTGGCCTGGATGGATTACCATCTGGGATCAGTGCTTCCAAGGCTTGTTCCTGGAGTTCCACAGCCATAGTCATGGCATCATGTTTTGGCTCCATGCCAAACCTGTTTACCCCAATGATGTGCCCTCTGGCATGACATCACTCACCTTCCAGATTGATTATGAATTAATCCACTGATGTTGTTACGATCATCTACCTATGCATCTCTTTTTCTGCACTTCCCTTTCAATAGAGTGCATATGCACACCTTTTGTCATCCCTTCTTACTAAATGGTGACACGTCTCCTTCTTACCTCATCATGATTACTCTTTGATGACATGTCCTCATTCTTCATTGTTCTATGACATTCTATGCTTACACGTCGCCTGGTATATACTGTAGTCTAGTAGTTGACCTACTTGTTCTGTATTCTCGATCTGCGCAATCTAGCGTATCCTCTTGAGTCATCCTCAGTCTCTTCGTCTCCTCAGTCCCTCAGTCCGCCTTCTTGGCATATAGTCTTAGTCCTTCGTTGCCTTTGAGCTGAGTAGTACCTCTTTGTGAGCGTCCTGCTCGTTGGCATCCCTTCGACTTGGTCTTGGTCTATCTAAGGTACGCTCTGTGTAACAGATGTCTCAGACATTCTGCTCCTGATGTTGTTATGCAGGGCATACCTCAAGTAGACCAAGACTAGAGACTGAGCAAGTCCAACAAGCAGGACACTTACAAAGAGGTACAACTCAGCCTGAAGGACATAAAGACTAAGACTAGAGCTATATGATCAAAGACTGGACTAGAAAGTAGAGAGGGGATGACTAAGGGGACTGAGGGACTGAGAGGGTTCAAGAATATGCTAGATTACACAGATTGAGAATGAGGTACAAAGCCCAGAACTACAGATTTATATATGTGAGGATATGTAAGCATGGAAGGGAAAAGAACAATGTAGAACAAGGGATGCATCAGCATCAAGTAAGCAAGAATGACAAAGAATAGAAGAAGTACA
>JBBPMP010001015.1:0-10226 GCA_038090395.1 Boletales sp. KT-2023a
TTCCCGAGCACGAGGTATATGCAATTCTTCACGAGCACGGAACGCCGAACATCCCCGAACACGTCGAAGGCGGTGATATCGATGGTGGTATGACGAGAACGCAGGAGTTTGCGAATGCGCCGTGGCTGGGTATGAAGCCGAGGATTACTGCACATCAGCATTATCGACTTGTTCACGCGGTCGTCGGCCGTGCGCTGACCAAGTTTGATTGCACGAAGCAGCTCGTTACCGCCGTCTTGGACGCGTTGAAAGGTGCGTTTACTCTGATCCAGACATGAACTACATGTTGAGATTGGAATACGAAGCACACTCGCATGCATACGAGAATGCGAAGATTCTGCACCGCGACATCAGCGTAGGAAATATCATTTTGACGGACGATGGAGGAGGGCTGTTGATCGACTGGGAGATGGCGAAGAAAGTCGATGAGACTGGCAGCAGGCGACCGGATCGCACGGTGAGTCGCTCGCGATGTTGTTTCCCCACGTACTAATCACCGGAAACCTGGACAGGGAACGTGGCAATTTATGTCTGCACAGTTATTGAGGAATCCTGGGAAGTTGCATACGTTCGAGGACGATCTGGAGTCATTCTTGCATGTGCTTGGATGGGCCACTCTGCGTTACGTTCCGGCGATCGATGCATATCTACCCGAACTTCGTGGCGCAGACATGGAAGTGTTTGACGAACATCGCCAGCTGGCTGGATATGGCGAGCACGGTGGGTCCCGCAAAATTAATGTCCTGTTCTCGGGACAATATCCATCGGAGTCGAAGAAGTTTCAACCTCGGAAGCCGACGCCACTCTGGGACATTCTTATAGACTTGAGCGCACCATTCAAGTCACTTTATAGTCCCAAGCCACCCACAGATGAGGATCGAAGGAAAATACAACCCCCGGTCGATCTCACTAATAGAAGACTGTTCTACTTGTCTGCTGCCGTTGGTCAGTATGATGACGACATGGAACGTCTGAAGTCATCCGGTTGGTTCATCGAGCAGATGAGCAACGCCCTGGACGAGCAAGAGTGGCCTACGGATGATAAAGCGGAATTCCTACCTATCGTTCACCCTGGCGAAACGGTGTTACAGAATAAGCTGAAGGAGAACTGTCGTCGAGAGTCGCAGAAGGTCTTGGAAAGCGCAAAGGGAATTCAGGGGAGCACAAAGCGCTCGGCGAGCCCGATCCCAGACTCGGAGCGGCCTTCGAAACGTCTTCGTAGTGCCTTTGTTGTTTCTGGATCCCGCTCTTGATTGTGTTTTTTTTTTACTGCATTATACAGGAACGGTCCATGATGGATACGATTACGATATACTTTGCCCTGAAATTTACTGTAATGTAATAATATTTGTACAATTGCACTCGCTCGCCACTCGGGTTGCTGCATGCCCAGTCCATGCCCTTCCTGTGTTTCTCATGTCCGTCGCATCCGTCGTGTCCGTCCATCTGTTGTTGCGTTCATCGGGTACGATGAGAGGCGCATTGGGATGCGATTGAGAGTCATGATAGTGAGCAGGAGGATGCACGAGGCACAAGCAAGCGAGCGCACTTGGGTTCTCCCCCCTCTCTCCTCGTGCCCGGGTGGTCCACGGTCGGCATCCCTCGCACTGGCCAGGTTAACGTAGTTTTTCCATCCACCATGATGTTTTTCTCTGAGTCAAGACATCGCCAATTCAGACTTGACCATCTAGTACTAATACTCACTCTCTTACAGGTGCATCATCAGGTTGCTTCTCGCCCTCGCACTCTTGCACTTCCTCGCCTCATCCTTCCTCACCCTCGTCTCGCTGGAGAACGACAACATCATTGTGATAGCCGTGTCGTGGCCAGCGTTGTCGCCATCGTTGTACCTTTCATCTTGGTCGTCATTGCTCTTGCCATGCCAAGTTATGCCGCGTCCTTCTATCACTCTCTCCCATATTGGAAGCACTCGGACAATCAACTACAATGCATATGCGTCCGATGGCGCCATGGATGATGGCCCCTCGTCCAACTTCTCCATCGAGGATTTCCTTCACGTCGACGGACGACTCGTGGATAGCAACGCTGGTCATCCATGCGTGGGCAAGTTGGATATTCAAAGTGGATCGGAAGAAGATGTATGCACGACGTGTCGGTGATGTTCCAAACCCATTATCACCCTGTGAAGAAGGGAGCACCCGGCGAAGGTCAACGACTTTCGGTTCGCCGCCAATAAATGGTGCGGCCACTTTCGAAGAAAGGAAGAGAAATAGTCTGCTGTTCCCCTCGTGACGATCTTTTTGTACGACTCCTTCATGATGTCGTCGCCGAGGACACTTCAGGATCGACGCCTGCATTTTCCTCCAAGGCATCGTCGGTCAACGCACTCGAAGACGATGGCAGCTCGCGCATGTGTTGGCTGGACTACCTCTAACGCAGTGGTAAACTCCATCTCATTAGTAAGGCGACAGGCAAGATTCCGATGCCTGGTCGTCCATTGGTCTTTCCATCCACAGAAATAGGGTGATTTATCTGTGTTACCCCGACCGCCGTGCTCCTATGAAGGCACATGACTAGTCAACACATCGAGTGTAGGGTTGAATGTCTACATAACCACAGATCCGCATCGATCCGCACTGACGCTTGTGCCCAAATTATCCACAAGCGAGTTTTTTTGAGCCTCTTTGTGAATCCACTGACTATTCTCTGCTTAGCCGTTCATACCATACCGCGAAACAGACGCGGAATATTATTTCTGAACAGATATTGCGTGACGGTGGGTTTCGATCGATGCAGCAGGTCATTAAATATCTCAACTAGGGCTCCATTGTGGGGGGCAAGCCCCCCACCCCCCCCCGTGCGCAATGCTATATCCTAGTACATACACAATTGTTATTCCAGTTTGTCATGCAATCTATATTCTATTTATTTTACATATCCCCTGCACTTGCATTCAGTAGAACTTTGTAAATAATCTTTACAGCCAGCATACTAATAGTTGCTAAATTAATATGTTGTTTTCAACTTTTTCTTCTTCAATTTCATTGTATTTGTATAAATATGTGTGAATCAAAGCTCCAAATTTCTAAATACTTCTGTCCAAACTATGTTTACAACTTTTGTATCCCTTTGATCCTTTGGAAACAACACCTTGATATTTCTTGGATGTGTACATCTTGAAAGTGCCACATACAGTTGCCCATGAGAAAACACAGGTGTGCTCAAGTTTAGCCCCACATGGTTTACAGTCTGTCCTTGTGACTTGTTGATTGTCATGGCATAAGCCAATCTTACTGGGAATTGAGTTCTCTTGAATGGAATTGGACAGTCATCTTGAACTGCATTGAGTCCAATCCTAGGAATAAACACCACATCTCCATCCCCATTCTCATTCAACACTCTGCACTCTAAAACCCTCCTTGTAGATCTCAGCAATCTCAGTCTTGTCCCATTGTATAGCCCATGCAGTGGATCCAGATTTCGCAACAGCATCAGTGGTACCCCATCCTTCACCTCCAGTTTGTGCAGTGGAAACCCAGATGGATTCAGTGTGTACAACACCTCTTCTGGAATATACCTATATTCTGGATCTGTAATAATGTCTGCACTCAGATAGGTGTCTGTTTCTTGATGTGCAATAGAGCCAAGGATAGAGCTATTGATTTCATGGACTTCAACATTCCTGGCAGTAAGAATGGTCCTTTCCAGAAAGTATCTGTCAGACAGCTGTTGATCTTGTGCAAGCAGTTCAGAGTAGAGACCATTGATCAGAGATTCCACAGAATCATCACCACAGTGCATATGTTCAGGAAGATTAATTTCTCCATCTGTGACTCCAATGTGAAGAAGTTGCTGTGCCCAATCATCACATTCTGGATCCAGTCCAAGGCGCATGTTTTGGTGAAGATAGTGGATTTGCATGAATTGCCACAGATTGGAGTGAGTTAGTGCAGCAGGCACAATCTGTGCTCTTGTTCCATGAGTGATCACAGGAAGTGTTTGTCTGAAATCTCCACTGAACAGAATGGTAAGTCCTCCAAATGGCTTGTCAGGTTCATCTAGCAGATCACGCAAAGAACGGTCCACAGTTTCCACCACATCATGATGTTGAGAGGCAGCCTCATCCCAGATGATCAAAGAAGTCTGTTGTAGAAGCTGGTGGATGATATCATTTTTTTTGATTCCACAAATGCTTTGCTCATGGCAGGGAATGGGGATCTTGAACCGTGAGTGGGCTGTACGTCCACCAGGGAGAAGAAGAGAGGCAAGTCCAGTAGAAGCAACACAAAGCACAATTCTTCCTGATGCACGAATGCCAGCTGCAATAAGTTTGGCCAGATAGGTATTGCCACATCCACCACCACTATGCACAAAGAAAGCAGATCCATTGGAATTGAGAACACTCTCCATGACTGAGTTGTAAAGAGCTCTTTGTTCAGCATTCAGAGTTGGAAGTCCCCTGTCAATATAGTCCTGCTGCTGTTGCCTGTCATATGCCAGCTGTTCATTGATAAGCTGATTTCCCTGATGATGTCCCCAATTTGCTTGTGGTCTGGGCATGTTTGGAAAGTCTGCTAGATTTTTGCCATGCTTTCTGAGATCCTGGTCTATGAGATAAAGGCCATAATCATAGATCTGCTCCAAGGTAGGCTCTAGAATATGATAATGACGAATGAGCTTGTGGCGCAAATCATCACAGAGGTGTTCTTTGGTTGCTTCCCATAATTGATGGGGATCCACAGGAGTGCACTGGATGAGAATGATAATGAACAGGTGACACAATTGATAACCCATGGCAAAATGAGCAGCCTCTTGAAGACATAGCAAATATTCCCTATCATCTTCTAAAAGACCCTGAGCACGACATGCTTTCCTGAAAGAGGGGTGAAGAACACCATTCACAGTACATAGATCTTCATAGGATGTAGCACCTATAAGGATAGAACACATTGTAAGTATTTGATTTGATTATATTTGTATGATATAGCAAATACCTTTGACCACAGTAAGCAAGAGATGCAAATAATAGGCTTCACCAGCAGAGATAGGAACTGTGTACATGCGTCCAATAGCTTTGTATTTTTGACGAATCTTCCAAACTGCATGACCCCTGTGCCAGACAAACTTTTTGGGAAAATCTTGATAAAGGTAATCATGTGCACCAGCAGCAATAAGATCAGGATCCTGATTTGCTTTAAACCATCCAAGCAGATGAGTGTCCTTAGCATTTTGAACCACATTATCAATCTGAGCATTGGGATGAAAGACCACTGTTTGTTGACCAGGAAGATGAACAGGCAAACGATATACAGCAGGCCATTCCATGTGCATTTCAAACTCAAAAATATTGTGGCAAGCTTGAGTGGAGGAAATATATCTTGCATCCAGATAGGAAGTGATCTCATTCTCATTTCCAGCTTGGATGGTGGCACGGTCTGGACCCTTGTAGATGTACTTGTGGATGTACTTGACAGCCTTGATGGAACCACAGACCTCCAGATTGATATGACAATCAAACTCCACCAATAATCCTTTTGGATGAGGAACCACATGTTGATTGCTGAAGATGTTCTGCTGCTTTTGGAGAGTCCTTCCATTGTCAGGGCGAGCATAGTCAGGATATCCATCTTCTTTGATGATGGTTTGAGGAGCAAAGGCCTTGGGAAACCGCTTCTTACAGACATTGTTTTCAATACACCTTTGTGGAGAGCAAGGACCATGAAGCATATATTTTGAGACAGCAGAGTGGAGTTGTGGATAAAGATTTGGATCAGGAAGTTGTGCAGAAATGATGGCATCCACTTGTTCAACAGTTCTAATCTTGTCTTGTTGCTCCAAGAAAATAAGCAGGTGCATATGAGGCAGACCACGTTTTTGATATTCAATGGTGTACACCAAGCCAGCCACCTTTCCAAAGTAGCCATTTCGAATCTTTTTCAGCAATGCTTGCTGTTTTGCATGAAAGACTCGTGTGACAATGTCAGGCCTATCCACACCTGTTTGACCTGAGTATAAATTTGAATGTCAATTTCAATCACAATAATGAATTTGAAATACACTGACCAGGCAAAAGATTCTGAGTGATTTCTGACCATCCACCATTTGCAGTCATAGTAAGAAAAAGACCAGGCTTTCTGTATTCACGACAAATAGCCAAAGAATCTTGAAGCAGCTGTTGCATGTAGCGAGTTCCCCCCTTGTGAGTAGATGGAAGGATAACACGACCAACTTGACCCAAGTTTTCAACATTATCCTGGCCCAAACGATCACGTAATCCCTGATAGAGATCTGCTCTAAGTTTGACTTGATTTTTGGCAACCCATGTGAGATTGCATTGATCAATAGAAGCCCAAGCATCACAGACCAGCTGCTGAAAAAGCCTTCCTCCTTTGAAGAGATTGGATGGCTCTACATTTTCTGGACGCACATGGAGTCTGTAGGCATACCAAAGGATTTGTGTGATCTTTTTAGAACGATGTTGATGACCATTTTGCTGTTGCAAGGGAATATCCAGATGCCAGCCCACTTCACCTCTTGGAAAGAGTAGAACATAATGCAAAGAAAGATAGGATGGGTGAAGATTGCTGATGCGACATAGACCTCCACCTTGAAGACGAACAACAATATCACGATGGACATCCACATTTGAAGAGGCCTCTCCAGGAACAATAGCAGCTACCTCCTCCACAGTAGGCAGGTTATATCTTCTGGCATCAGTTCCTTGTTGCATATGGATTCGCATGCTAACATCAGTATGCTCCTCTGGAGGTTTAGCCTACAGTTGTCATATAAACATATAATACTATATCCAAAGCAAAAACCACATACCCTCATGATCTCATAGGCCTGTTTGTAAATTGGAGTATAGGGATGATTTTCTCTCGGAGTTTCATGCAAATCCAGAAGTATAGCACCATCCAGTTGAGGATTACGTTGTGCCCGTCTACCAGTTGCCTCTATTGGATCATAAATGTAAAGTTGTGCATATGATGGTTGATGATCTTCAGGTGGTGTGAGAGCACCCATAAGATGATGAAGTGCACCATGGATACGAAAAGAAGCAGGACCAGCTCCTTGGATTGCATCACCCATATCAATGCCCACAGAGGTAAATGCTAAAGCATTGTTGTATTGGCGAATCTTCTTTTTGAACTCTTTGCAATCTTGTGGATCATCAAAAAGCTGTTGTAAAGCATGTGGCCAGGATTGTATAACAGGAAGCATAACCTGGCCTTGGAGACAATATGTTCCAAACTTGGGATTTCGAAAACTGGAATTGGATAGCTTTTCTGCCATAAAATGCAAAGCATGGCAGTGTTGACACTGGACATTCATTGGGCCAAGAGAGTTGGATAGGACAGGTTCTGTATATGGTATAAAACCAGGTGGAACAGGGCCATTGTGATTTTGAGCATGATCATCAGAATCAGAATCAGAATCTGGATTTGGTGGTGGTGGTGGTGAGGGGGGAGGTGGTGGTGATGGTGATGGAGGTAGTGGTGGAGAGACAGGCCTTGAAGGTGGAGGTGAGGGAGTGAGAGGTGGCAAAGGTGAAGATGGAGGTGAAGGAGTAAGGAGTGGTAGAGGTGAAGATGGTGGTGATGGAGATGGTGGATCATTATTGGGGTCATTGTGTTGCTGTCTCCTTTGGTCTTGTTCATAATGTTCAGCAGAATGTTGACTGTAATCATCAAGAGTCTGAGACAACAATTCCTGAGAGAGCTGTTGGATCTGCTGAATCTCCATTTGCTCTTGATTGTGCTGCTCCTGTGCTGCCTGTTGTTGCTGCTCCAAATGCCTTTCATGCTGCATCTGTTGCTGCAATAAAGCTTGTTGCTGCTGCTCCAATTGCCATAGATTTTGTAGTTCCTGCTGGAGTAAAGCTTGCCTCTGCTGCTCTATTTGGGCTTGAATTGCTAACTCCCTTTGGAGTTGGGCTTGTCTTTGCAACTCCAACTGAGCTTGATGCTCCATCTCCCTTTGAATCTGAGCTTGTCTCTGCAACTCCAATTGAGCTTGATGCTCCCTCTCCCTTTGAAGTTGAATTTGTCTTTGCTGCTCCTCCAATTGCCTTGTATGCTGTAGCTGTTGCTGGAGCAAAAGCTGCCTTTGCTGTTCTACTTCACTTTCATGCTGAAGCTGTTGTTGAAAAGATTGGAATGATAACTGTTCCACTCCATCCTGAGCTTGTTGATCCCTGTCATGTTGAAAATTGATAACATGATGATGCTGAATAGGACCAGCAGAGATATTCCTTGCATTAGAAGATGCATGATTAGAACGCCTAGAATGTCGACTTTGATGATCAGCATTGAAATTTGCCATCATTCTTGCAGTATAGTCTACTCTTTGTGGCTGAGGATAAGCAAAGGCTGGTGGTGGTGGTGGTGGTGGTGGTTGAAAAGCCTGAAATTGAACTGGAAAAGCAGGAACAGGTGGAGGTGGAAAAGGTAGAGGTGGAATTTCTGGATACTGATGGACAGGCATAGGAGGATAATTCTATATGTTATGTATACTTATTAAATTCTATTTATGAGATTTACATGATAACTTACCATTAAAGCATCAGGCAAATATGAAGATGTTGAAGGAGCAACAGAGGGATGACGATGGGAGGGAGGAGAATCAAGAACATGCTGATCACGCTCAGCCTGACGACTGGCATTCCATGCTCGCTGGGGGGAAGTGGGAGGGGACATCCTAATATATATCATATTCATATTGTCTTTAAATATAGAAAGAGAGATCACTCACACTAAAAAAAAAACCCTTTTCTGGAAAAGATGATCAAGAATGTACAAATAACCCTAAAACTCCACTTCTGCCAGTGACATCCAAACTTCAAAACTGAAGCAGGCAGCTGGAACACACAGAATAACAGGACAAAAGGCAGAATGCCCGAGACAAATTGAATGGTAACTGCAAGAAAGATGAACAGGAAACCTGTCCACCTACTTGGCTATAAAATAGCCCCACCAAACACGTCTCTATCCTGTAGTGCTATCAGAGGTCCCAAAGCAACCAGCAAACACCCAGAGTTGAATCTAGGAAGCTAGGGAATAGGGACTTGATATGCACTTCAATGTGAACCAACTCTCTCAAGCTGGCCAAAAGCAAGCAGAAGGGATTAATTGCACAATACCTGACTACTCTTCCAAAAATCCAACTCTCCAAAATATTCTTCAGCTTCTGTAAACAAAAACCAGCCTATAATATGAGATACAATGGTGAGATTAAAAATATGAATAGAATAAAACATACCAGAGAGGATATACAGGGTAGAATCTAGACTTGCTATGAATGAATGAATTTTTATCATTTTTTGAAGAATTTTAAAGATAAAATATATTCTTACAAAAAATGTCCACTGAATAGGCTTTTGAGAGAAGAAGACTGGCTTTTGTAAAACAAAGGCCAGTCAAAGGCTTGAAGTTGAAACTCAAACTCTAGCTTGATTTTAAATAAATAAAGTTTAGCTTTCAATGAATATTGAATGTGTAAATATATTCTTACAGTAAAATCCAAGCAAACCAGACTCTGGTATATTGCACCTGTTGAGATGATTTATGATGATTTTTCTGTTGATTTTAGAGTGCTTTGAATATATATAATAGACATACCAAGTGATTATACGCAGAAAGGCAAAGTGAAAGCTGTGAGAATAATTTAGATGGTGATTGTGAATGGAATGATAGATACCAATGAAGATTTAAGGGCAAGACAGCCCAAGTTTAAACACAGATCAATAAGATCAGTATTGATCTGTTATCAGATCAGTGAAAAACAATGCAAATTCAGGCCACTCACAGGGCAGAATGTTTATAGGTGTGATGTGTGATGGTCAAATACCAATTTAAATATTTTTGGTGATTTTTGGTGATTTTTTGGTGATTTTTTGGTGATATTTGAGCAACAGATGGTGTAGTTACAGTGCAAGAGCGGAAGGAACAGCGCTCGAAGGGCCGGATATACAAAAAAGGAAATACACGTGGCTGAGGCGGGCGACGCGACGACTACAGCAACAGGCGAGAACAGGCGAGAACAGGCGAGCGAGCCGAAAGAGGCGAAAGAGGCGTCGGCCTTGGCTCTGCTTGGCTGTTCTCTGCCCACTTTCCCACACGTTCTCCCTTAATCTTTTGACTAGGGCTTCATTGTGGGGGGCAAGCCCCCCACACCCCCCTGTGTGCAATGCTATATCCTAGTACACACACAATGCTTATCCTAGTTTTGTCATGCAATCTATCTTTTATCTATTTTACAAATCC
>JBBPMP010001016.1:0-10223 GCA_038090395.1 Boletales sp. KT-2023a
GACGACGCTGGCCACCCGTGTTGAAGTGAAGGAAGTTGGCTGGAGACGCTGAATCTGGAAACACGGCCGAGATGTATCATGCGGTGTCGATGGGTGACTTACTGATCACCCCAAAAGGCGATGCCGTTTCGATTCTCCCCCTCCCCTCCCCCGTTGGGGTAAACCGTGTGGATGGCGACCGCCATCAGTCCTGCATACAGGATCAATGCCATACCACTCGCGACCCTGGTCCCCCTCGATCGAGCCCCAGTTGTTCCCGACGGCGTCAGAACCGGAAGAGGCGACGTCACTTGGGGCTGACGCGAGATCAGTGAACCCTCCCCCCTCTCCCCCCATCACATCACGTCACATCACATCTTATCGAAGCCATGTCTTCATGTAATCGTGGTAGAATGATAGACGGGCGGGAGCTAGGCATCAGCGGACTAAGCGAGTCGCTCAGCATCGAACCTGTTTGGTTCGTTTGCAAAATGTGCTGACAAACCTACTCGCTGATTTGGGGCAGTCAGCCAATCGGATACCCTTGCTATCGTGAACGTAACGGATCGTGAGCTCGTTTTAAGCGTTTCATTTCCAACGGTTTGCAGATAGGTTAGTAGAGCGGCTCGAACCCAAACGTTTCTCTCTCGCGCTGACCTGGCGTGTGACGTGATCGCCAAGTGCTTGGTGGACGCGTCTCTGGTTCAAGACGGCTTCCTGGGTTGTTCGCGTCCATCCTATGAGCGCGCCAAAAGGGTCTAGCGTGGTGACAAGGCCGGCCGGTCAGCCCAGCTACGGTAGCACCCATCGTCCTACGCCTGCCCCAAGCCATCCATGTACGTATCGCTCTTGCCTAAGAAGAGACGCTACGCCATCACAGGTTCGGTCTGTCGGCACGCCCGCATCCGTCGCACGACCAGCCAAGGCGGCGTGCTACCAAGAGAGAGAGAGGGATCAAACATGGCAAGACCCGATTGAACCCTTTCCCTGAGGCCGCTCGAGCGCCGCCCACGGCGAACATACCGCATCGGTCCGTATGCGGAAAAAAAAAAGAAACCGGGCAAACGGCGGTCGTAGAGTTGCCGGTACGACGCAGCCGGCGGGGGTCTCGTTTGATCGGCGGGAAGGCTGGGCATCCATCTATCCGCTCCGGTGTCGTGTTTGCTCGACGACGACTCACGAAATCCGTTCCGGCCGACCGCACGTTTTTGGTACGACACTCCTCGGACGACACGCTGCGGGGGGGGGGCGGGGGCGGGCATGGCGTCGCCGTGTCGCCATGCATCGGAATCCGAAACCAAAACCAAAACCTTCGTACTTTGAACGCGTCGAAGTGCGCGAAGTTCGAGGCACAACACAACGCCCCTCACCCAGTCTATCATGAGCATCCGCTTCTGTCGTTTCTGTCCGACGGGTCGAGTTCTAGACACGGTCGACCCTGGCTGGGCCTTGAGCGGTCCGGTCCGCGTCCGCGTACGTACGTCACGAATAGTACGTTCGATGTCGTCGGATACCTCGCTTTTTCGTTTTCGTTTTCGTTTTTTTTTTTGCGTCACTCGTGCGGCCTCTCAAACGTCCAAGACGAAATCGCCCGGGCCGACGACGTGCGATGCGAACACGATCAAGACATGGCTTAGCGCCAACGACCACCATTCCAGTTCCAACAACAGCCCCCTCCCCCCCATCATATCAATGTGATCGCCACCTTTAGCGATGTGCGATATGACCGTGGAACCGCAGTCAAACGTGAAAAAAAAAAAAAAGAATCCCAAGGTATATGAATGTATGCATGCATGCATGTGTACGTGAGCTAAACCCCACCCCATCAACGACCGTGCGTGTATCAAGTTTCAATTTGCGATGCAGGCGACGGCTTCAACAACTCCGAGAAGGTGTGCCGGGTATGATGCGATGCGCTCGTTCTCGACATGTCAATCGATCCGGCGATGAGTCTTGTTTGGAGTATACGCCCCTGTGCACGCATGATATCGATCGTTTGTCGAAATAGACGTATTCTAAAGAAAAAGAGTGCGATAGAAACTGTAGTTTGTGGAATAAAATAACAAGCAAACAAAAAAGGTCCTTCCGATGACGGTTCCTAGTAGTACATAGCTTGACGGCGAAAAGACGCCCTCCGATGATCGCAGACGCCAGAGAGAGGGAATATCTCGGTATTATTTTGGTTCTCTCGAGAAACGGCAAACAAAAACGGTCGGGTTGTAATAGTCCATCCGGTTGGTTAAAGACGCGACGGGGGGTAGCACTGAAAGGGAAGAACAAAAAAAATAGTGGAACCCGATATCATTCTTCTTTAATGCCAGGTCCGTGGGGATCACCGTTTGGATCAAGTGCGTCTTGGCCAACGCCGATCTTACTCCGCATGGTTGGTGAAGGCCGGCGGGCGTCATCTGCAAGAGAACCTGCACGAGGTCGCTTGCGTGACGAGGGTGAGATGAGACCTGTGCCGTTCATCAAACTCTTGTCAATCGTTCCACCGCCGCGTTCTGAAGGGGCATATTGATCGAGACTTCGATCGCGTTCCCACGATAGACCGTCTCTGCCGTTTGCTGTCGGGAGTGCCATGTGGAGTGATTGCGCGCCGGGTTGTGGTGCACTGTGGGACAGAAACTCGAGCCAGCCAGCGTCGCCAGAGTGTGCTGCATCGAGGTTAGGTGTGGAACGATACAACGGAGAATACGCACCTGATTCCTGCTGCGGTGGCGGTGGTTGTGGTTGCTGCGACGGGGCATGCGAAGGCCAATCCAAAGAGCCAAATTGTGGTGGTGGTGGCGGCCGATGATCGTCCGCATTGTCTAAAAAGGCTGAGAGTAGCTCCGGGGACTGGTGTGAGCGTGAATTGGAACCATTTGAAGCCTGGCCGGGAGGTAAATTCTGTCGCATGAACTGGTGATAAATTCCTTGTAGCTGTGCATCCTGATGTTGGGGGTATGCCGTTGAAGACCGTTGGGAATACGCGGGAGTTCGTGACATTGCGGCTCCCCTTGATGATGATGCGAATTCGAAGGAGGAGGAGGAGAGAAAAGGCTGCTGCTGTGAAGCGGTGGCGGCCACGCCGAGATAATTGTACGGCAACTGGCCATTTTGGCGGTAGTTGCTCGAGGGGTGGGCAGAGGTAGGCGAAGGGAGGTAACCGTTGTACAAGGAATCATCTGGAATGAGTTTTGGATTACTGGCTGGATTGACGTTAGGGGCTAGACGGGGTTGCTTTTGAGAGCCAAGACGAGGGTGTGTAGGGAGTAACGGACCAGTGGTATGCCGTTCCGTTGAGATTGGAAGCGAAGAAGGACCGGTTGGGGAAGGCAATTGAGAAGAGTGGTGGAGCGGCATTGGGGGCTGAGGAATGGCCATTGGCCGGTGAAGCGAGTAGTCGTTCACCTGTTGTTGGGGAATAAGCATACGAGAGGAATGCAGCGATCGATACGGACATCTGCAGCCAAGCTTAGATCAGCTCCCGAGGAAGGGATGAGTTTGCCATTGGGACCATAGTCTTGCTTCGGTTTGGGATCCGTACGTCTCTTGTTCCCGCCACGTGAGGTGGGGTCTGGGTCGTCGTCGTCTACGTCGTCATCGTCGCCATCGCCAGCATCGTCGAGTTTGGTGTTGGCGTTGTTGGCAAAGTCGTGGGGGGTGCGGGTGTCCTTTTCTCCATCATACTGGGAAGAGGAGATGAGGGAGAGGCGTTCGGAGGAGAGGAGGGGGGACGTACTCTGATATGGCGTTGTACAATGTCGTGAATGTCACCCGAGCAATACTGGTAGAGTTTCAGATGGTGACCGGCGCGTTCCTCTGGAGAGGATGAGAAGGGAGAAAGAGGGAGGGAAGAGACGAACCAAAGATGATGACGGCGACGTCGACCGAGCAAAGAACGCCGAGCTCGTAGGCCTTCTTGAAGAGACCGTTCTTGCGCTATGAATGAACGCATGACAAGCGGAAGATGGATGATAATTATAAGTGCCAAGCCCTGAGGAACAAAAATAGGCACAACACTACCTTTAAAAAAGTGACGGAGCGATTACGCTCGTGCTATGTATAAGAAGCGGTCAGCGATTGCGAGTCAAAGATGGAACGAGGAGATGGAAGTAAAATTGGAGATGACGGTAGGGGAGGCAAAGTGTCGCTTATGGCAAAGGGACGTACGGTGATGGGCTGAATTTCGATCTTTCGCCTGCCCATGGATATCTGTCGAACGGGGATGGAATGGGTGAAAGACGAGAGATGATGGGAGTAGGGGGTGAAAGGGAATGTGCGAGAGACGGAAGGATATGGGAGCCTTTTGGGTGAGGACGGTTCAGCTAGGGACTCTGAGGTTTGTATCTTTCCACTGGCAGCATGTAATTATTCCGCGACCGGGTGCCGAACGCAACAACCGCAAACGGCGCTCATCTTCAGATCCACTCTCATTCCCGGATCTCGCCCGGATTCTGTCGTGCGAATTAACAGGTCTTGTTCACCCGCAGCGCCTCGGTCGTGCCTGAACTTGCACCAAAAATAATAACCTTGAGCTTTTATTTATGTAGTTCCGTATTTTTATCCAAGTCGTTGACGGCGGCCACTTGCTCCATTTTCACGCCGTGGATCAGGGTCATCATTACTTCCATACGCCAAAAGCACCGCGTCGAAGGCATCCCCTTCACCATTTATTTTGGCAGTAGACTCGCGAGCCTCGCGGGTACATTAATCCGTTCGTCTGTAGTCGTCTCCTCCCCCCTTCTCCCCTCCCAATCCGGATGCTGCCATCACGCAAGCCCACGTCCATGTGTGGTCTCCTAGGACATGAACTCGATGCAGCTGTCGCCTTCTTCCCTCCCTCCTATCCGCGGATCCGTCCCGATGTTCCGATCCTTGGGAACGCCCCATTTTTCAAATCCATTTCGCCTTTTACCCACTCCACGCAGCTACTGGCTACTACGACATTGCCTTAATCAAGCGATAACCCAACCCACAGCATCCACGCCAGGCTGTTCGCCATGGCACTCGTCCGACGTCCCCATCGCCATCCGGTCGTGCATCCACATCAAACCTACACCATGACCGACCACCATGCACCCCATCGGCGTCTTTCAAGCCAATCCCTCGGAAGTCCGGAGAAGACAGAAGCTATACGTACCCACCATGGTCCAGAACTCAACTTGCTATCACTTTGTATCGCCTAGAAGCTGTCCCTGTTAGTGAACCCAAAAACAGAGCGAGACCGCGTGTAAAAATGGTGGTAAAGTGTGATGACGTGGTCCATGTGGTACACTACCACGTGCGCATCGACAACCTACACATCTTTACGTGACGGGTCAGGCTCTTGTTTGCTCCTGATCCCAGTGAACGACGCGCAATCTGGGTTGCCATGTCATATCAGAACATGGCGATCACGGACGTGCGTCACGTGGGAAGGGAGCTTGGCTGAAATGTCACCAAGTGGAAGGATGGAAGGTAGGGAGCAACCCGTTGGCGGACGATCGATCTCGCCGCACCGGGGGTCTTTGGATCGAGTTCTGATAAAGCTCTGTCGCGCCGTTTACCTTGGGTCGCACACGCGATAAGCAGGTAGCGCCAAGATGCTGATGGATGGAGCACGGAAGGCTCACGCACGTCTCCTTGCCAAGCATCACTCAGAGGGTGCGCGCCCTTCCATTCGAAACGGTGGAGATCACCGGCGAACCCAACTGCTCCCGTGCCCCGGCACCATCACTCGTCCGAGGTCGCCGTCCGGAACAGAGCGAGCGAGCACGGGACGAGGTATCGCATGTATCAACGGATCCGTAGGGCTAAGGAATCCCATCCGTCGCTGCTGATCGAGACCGGAGCCTCCCACGGCCAATCCCTCCACGTTCAACGTCTGATCCGTTCTGCGGGGCAGCAAGTATTGCGACTGGCACCTTTGCCAACCACAAAGGTATGGTCGGGGCGCGGGTTGCACCTCGCCAGAAGCGAACTTGCAGCTCACGTCGTTCCTCGGTGGGTGCGACTCGGGAACTAAAGCATCTGCGATCGTCACGGGACCCTGCCGCTCGCGCGCCACGGGAGCCGTGAATCTGTGCAGCGATAGGGGCGGATGCGAGCGCTGTGACTCGGGCGCAACTGACAAGCACATGTGCACGGCGGCCTCACACTCGGGGAACTCTCTCCGTCTTGACCGTCCACACGTTCACGGATTCGATCAGAGGGGGTTGGGACGATGTCGGTCCAGTCCTTCTCACCTCCCGAGTCACCTTTCTCTCTCTCTCTCTCATTCTGGTTCCCGTCTCACGAGGGAGGGAGTAGGGGGTGGGACAAGAATACATCATTCTTTTTTTTTCCTATCGATCGATGATCACGAAATCCGTCGAGGAAGAAAATTGTCCCTCGAACGCGTGTCTGTCGGCTCCAGTCTTTCTCACTCTCCTGGGGTCGGTCAGCTCTTCCAGATCCACGAGAGAGAAAGAGATAGATCGTAATGCTAATAATAATAATAATATCGTCAAGCTTCATCATTATCAACATTCATCGACGCAGCGTCCCGCCACCGACCCCAGCCTCAACAATAGCTCGCACATGGCACTCAACTCGAGGCACCCGAGACAGCATACTTATATCGTCCCCCCCACCTTGGGGATTAATGCGGGGAACGCGCACCCAACGTGCAACCCTCTCCACGTCCCTTCCCGTCCTCTCACATGCCCTCCCTCTCCCTCCTCCCTTTCCCACCTCCCAACTCTCATCACATCACAATCACAAATCACAATCACAATCACAGCACCCCCATCACATCCACCCACATCAGGGTCACGCGCAACGATTATCAGCTCACAAAAGTCCGTCATCACCGAGCGTGTTTTTTGGGGTGGTGGCTGACCAAGGAAAAAAAAAAAAGGTGTTGGGTCCTTGACCGCGGGACCACTGCTGGGTTCAGGTTCGAGGTTCGGGTTCGGAACCCGTGTGGCCCACTGCTCGCCGTTTCCCTCGCTGCCTTGCACCGCATTTCGTTCGCTGACACCTTTCCCCCCCTTTTTTTTTCTTTCTTGCTTCTCTCCCGGGCCGGGTCGTCCTGTTCGCTTCCGCGCACGCACCGCGCACCGCGTTACTGTCCGATCCGGTGCGGTGCGAGTCGGGAACGTACGTGAACGCGGTCATCTCTCGTCGTGCTTGGCCGGGTCGTTCACACGGGTCGTGAGACGTGGGGGACAGGCACCTCACGCGCGTAATACATACAGCGATGGGTACGTATACGTACCCGCGTCCGAATCGTTCCGAATCGTTGTTTATTGTTGCCCCCTTCCTGCCCCCTCGCGAAGCAAGGTTGCGTCACCGACAGGAAAGCGCGTGGCAACGAAAAAAAAAAAAAAAAAAAAAAAAAAAAACTTTGTCAAAAAGCGTGTAGGTCGTCATTCTGGCTGTCAACTGGTGATCGATTTTCCCCCCCTCCTTCCCTGAGGAACAAGCTACCGAGGTTGTGGCAGGATTTGGATTTGGATATATGAAGATCGTTGGCGTGTGAGCGTGAGTGTGTTTGTTTGTTTTTTTTTCTCGTTGTTTTGGACACGCCCTTCGGAACATGGATGTTGGGTACGTACGTTTCGCCGAGTATTTGCCAGACATCGATCACGGCGCACAGATTGCAAAAGCATTTTTTCCGTCGGGGAATAGTGCACCGGTGGGGACAGACGTGCTTGGTGATTCTACGAAATACACGTACGTGCGCGCGCATTCGATCGTGCCTTGTATTCAACAGTGACCGTGGCCGAGAACCGTACAACGAAGACGAAACCAGGAAAAAAAAAAAGACGATCAAGCGTCAACAACGATGATGATGAAAAAAAAGGTACATCATCGAGGGCATGTCGATCGAGCAATCTACATACTCCCGGCAGGCGAGGTGGAGGTGAGAACAGAGACGACGGCCCTGGTTGATAAGGTGGGATTCCGATCCGGACAAAGGGGAGAGAGGGATTAGGCTGCGAAAAAAAAAACGATGCATCGCTCACATGCCCCCTCGGACGACGCCGGAAGGAACCTTGCCTCTACCGCGTCGCATACGCAGCGGGGGGAATCGGAACGTCGTCCGTCTACCACAGACGAGCGGATCGATCGACATGAGAAGATGGCGCGCGACGAGATAGGGAGGAGGGAAAGAGTTTACTTACCGCAGAGTAAGGGGGTGGGCTCCGATCCGCGCCGTTCGTGGCGCGAGGGCTCCCACTCCGAGGACCAGGGGGGGAAGGGGAGGTCACCCGGTCCTGTGCGCGGATAGAGCCCGCGCTCGCACGCGCAGCGCTTCGTGTCTGCTCGCTCTGCGGCTGCGTTCGGATCGCAGACGCGGCCGTGTGCGCATCGTCGTCGAGCGGGAGCGCTTGGTGCTGCGCGCCGCCGGGCGTGGGTGCGTACTTGGGTTGTTCGACGCGGACGGGGTGGTGCCATCCCGCAGGCGGTGGAGGTGGGGGCGGGAGTGCGTAGGACGGTTGATACGCGGGGGCACCGACGTATCGGGGGACGAACATGTCGGCCTCCGCGCCATCGCGGCGGTGGCGGCGGTGACGCCATGCCACGGCAAAAACGGAGATGAGGATGAGAACAACGATAGCACCGCCTGGAGAAAAAAAAAAAAGAACGGTTGAGCGGCTGCGCGAACGTACGGGGCACGAGGGGCGCTACCGATGGCAATCCCGACGATCCGGACTGGCGAGAACCAGTAGTAATAGCCATTGTCGTTACCCCCCTGAGACTGGGCGCGCACGGCGCTCCGCTGAGCAGCCATGGCGGCAAGGAGGAAGATCGTCGCGGAAACGAGCTGAGACAGCGGCGAGCGTATCGACATTTGGCACGAGCGATTGTCAACGAAATTATGAGGCTTGGACTGGACCTGTGGCTCTGCATCCTCCTATGAGTTCTTGCCTTTCTGAGCGTTTTCCCGTGCGTTTAGGGGAAGTCATAGAGCGGGGTGCTACTAGCTCCGACGCGGCCAACCAAGAGTCGGACGCCGTTGGTTCGAAACATGACATCTATTGCCGTGGTGGTTTTACAATTTCCGTTTTTCTTTCGGCCATCATGGCCCTGTGGCTCTGTTCGCATCTCTGTCATTAATCGCATGCCCGTGAGTTCAAGTATGAAACCTACGACTTGATGGCCGGCGTACTTTGGTTTCAATTCGGACTCCTCGGAGTTTGAAATTCCTTGCTGTGCCGGCAAAGTCTCGTTTGGATGCTGCAACAGCAACCGCGCTGCCACCTACACAAGATACCTCGAAGGAAACATGTTAACTAATGCCACTTTTGGACCCTCATTGGAGTGCGGGCCGAGTTTAAAATTCCAATTCTTGGACTTTGCTCTCATTTACTTACTTAAATATGTTCATCTTACCATGCTTTTACTGTATGTCCAATCAGCTCAATATGTTGAACTGGCCTGCTCTCCCAGGTGCTCAATGCAACATACATCACTTTGATCCACACTACCAAAGCTGTCCTAGTAATGATTACAGTCACTTCAAATATTGCCTGCCATTGGCTATGAAAGTGTCAATAGAAATTCATGTTGGTCTGCTTGTATCACATACACATAAGATGCTCTGAAACAATATCCATGACAAGCTGAGACATCCTATCTCTTTCTGCTCTGTCTGGGCTGAATTTGGGCAAGAAGTTCTTGATTGCCCTGTAAACCCTAGCTGCTGTTCCAGATGACTTGTATTGGTCAGCTGCTGCCTTGATGGGATCTTGAACCTCTTGCTGGTATAAAAAGAAGGAGAATTCCAAGATAATGATAGCATCTACAAGAATCAATTAGCATGTAAGCTGATCATATTTATTGAAATCACCAATGCCAGCATTAAGGGCCTGTGTCAAGTCCGGTTCTTCCATGTCTCCGGAGGTCGGAGCGGAGCGGACGAGATAGGGGCGGGGGTTGGAGGTCGGATGAAGGCAGAGTCATATGGAGAGGACGTCGGCTTCAGGGATCACCTGTGCCCTTGCACTGTCTGTGTCCTCAGATTTCGGAGGACAGAGTTGGACGTAGATACAATGATAGCGGGTGCTACCGAAGCGGAGAGAGCGAGAGGACGAGGAATGAGATGGGAAGTAACTTAGATGCGATTTTTCAACTGAGGCTAATCCTCAGTGGAGTACAGACTAAATACAAGGAGGTCAGAGGCTGTACTACAGGGGTGACGGAGGGCGGATCATGCAGAGTACATAACTGTGCATACTGGTGGCGCATGCTCAGGGAAGGTGGTAGGTACAAGGAGGGAGAAAACCATA
>JBBPMP010001017.1:0-10205 GCA_038090395.1 Boletales sp. KT-2023a
TAAATGTCACAGTTCATATACTGTATATATACTGTAGATACTGGTCTTGAAATCAATGCCTATCTTTCAGCATGCTCACTATCAGCATCCACCATTAATGCTACTTTGGATGTTCAAACTGGAATTTTGAGCCCAAATCTGAATCAAGCAAGTCTTGTACCATGGAAATTATGGTCTTCAACAATGAACAACAATCAGTCTGCTAATCTCACATCTATAGTATGGTTTTAGTTTTCTTTTTCAAATGAAAGAAATGATTTAATCTTATTTATTAGCTGGATCCAATATATTCAAGTGGATTTGGGTTTTGTCCACAAGATGAGTTTACATGGTGTACTACACCAAGCAAGTAAGAGTTTTTCTAAAATTTCTAATATAAAGTTTAAACTAATTTTTTGAAGTGCATTCATGGAAAGCAATACTCTATACACACTTACTGCAGATACATTAGAGCAGGGAATAGCACAAACAATGGCAGGTATGGTTTGGATAGGTATGTTATATATATTATACATCAAAGACAAGTTCTCATGTACTTTCATTGTTTTTATGAAACTAGGAGGACAATTGGGATTGATTCAAGGAGGCTTTGATAGGCCAATTGGAGAGAGTCAAGTCATTCAAGCAGCCACTGCTTGGAGACTTAATGTAAGCATATGTATATAGTATTTTTGTGATATGTTCTCAAGTGTATGCAGGTGAATGAAACTCCTGTGAGTGTCACATAATTTATAAATTCAGATATGACTAATTTAAAAGCTAGATTATTCTTGCCTCAGCAGCATCCTTCATCCTGTTTTTACTGATGTTTTATCTTGTGAAAACACCTTTGGTTTCAAGCAGACATCATTCAAATATTACTGAACTGGGTATCCTGGAAAGCATTTGGATTGTGGCACATTCCAAAACTTTATATGAGAAGATGTCACATGTTGATGATCCATCATTGGATCATTTGCGAAAGAGATGCATGTTCAAAGTGTGTCTCAATGACATCATGCATGCAATTAAATCCAATGTGGATGAGGAGCCTCTCTTGGAATAAAAAAAGTATGTGCATATTGTGATACTTTTGTAATATTGGAGCTTGCTAGACTAAAATTTATTTGCTTAGTTGGTAGACATACAACATATGAAGTCTATCAAATTGTAGGTTGACTTCATTGTAGCCAATTTTATGTAGATGTTGTGATTCTTTCCATTATACAATTTTTGTTTTTGTTTTTGTCATACAAACTTGGTGTGATGGCCTTTGATGATACATAGGGTAATTTACATACAGTATACAGTACCAGTGTTAGAAGATACAATACAATGGTGGAGTTGCAAGATGCTCTTGGATGTCAATGGAGTCATGGAAACCTTGCAGCCAGGGGCATGTGGGATTGTCACAATGATTGCTGCTGTTGTTACAGCCAATCTCATCCTTGTCCTCAGTCACTTTCATCCTCAATATAGGATTCCAACAAACCATCAAGTTTTGAGTCATGCATTGTAATGCAGCATTTACAATCTGTGATTTGAGAGGCTTTGGCATCAGAGCCATACATATCATCATGGTGTTCCTTGTACTTGACAGATTTATTAGTGCAGAGCCATGTATGAGAAAAAAAATCACAATTATTTTGACATGGTTCATTACTTCAGTTGCAGTAAAAACCATTCACTCCAGTTAGCATGGATCAAGTTTTTAAGGAGGATTGAAAATTAAGGCAAAGCAAAGCAATGTCAGATTAGTATACTGTGATGGAGTCACCAGCACTTACTCATTGCTATGATATGTGCATTGGCTGTTGCCATATGCACATATAGTAATAATGAGACACTTTGCATAGTTGAGGATGCATGTTGAGCATTTTATGTGAACTAATTACAATGAAAATGCATCATGATGAAATAAATAAATTGTCAAACACTGTATCATTCAAAGAGTTAGAAGTTGGATGCTATGTTTTATTCCTTTCTTTCACTTGTACAATACACAAGTGATACTCAGTAGTCTTTCTCATTCTTTAGAGTATTCTAGATATTGTCATGTCCCATGCCTTTCCACATCATCTGCACTCTTCTCCAGCTCCTCTGCCTTGTGACCCTGTATCGCATCACTCCTCCACACTCCGATACCCATTGTCCACCATCAGGCAACAACTCTGCCTCTCCCTGACTTGTCCATCACCTCTGACAGGTCTCCATGTCTGTCCCTGTATGTAGTTCCCCATTTCCGCTCTAGACCCTCTCTGACCCTGTAGTAACATTCTGCCTTCCCTGTAGTAGTAGTCCACCCTCCCTTACTTACATCCTCCATCCTCCATCCTCTGCCAACCCTTAGTACAGTCTCTGTTTCCTCTTGTACTTAATCTGCTTCCACTGAGGACTTACTTCTCAGTTTGCAAATCATCTAAGTTACTTCCCATCCCCATCCCTTGTCTCCTTGCTCTCTCTCTGCCTCAGTAGCATCCACTATCGTTGAACTCCCACTTGACTCCGTCCTCCAAAATCTGAGGACATGGACAGTGCAAGGGTGCAGGCGATCCCTGAAGCCAACATCCTCTCCATATGTCTATGTCTCTGCCTCTGATCTCCAACCCACCTATGTTCGCTCTGCTCCAACCTCTGGAGACATGGAAGAACTGGACTTGACAGATATGCGGCATGTTCATTGTGCACCCCTATCTTTGATATGGGGTAGTTTGCCTTTTTCCATCTTTTTCCATCTCTTTCCATCTTTTCTCTTTTGAACAATTTATCCTTTCTGGTTAGTTATGATTGTTCCATAGCATTCCTTGACCCCCTTTTATTGCAGTGCTTAAGCCTAAAAATCCCCTCAGTGCACCATACTGTAGCTTAGTCCTGCTTAATGTTACTGTACCTGTTCTTTTTGAACCTCCAAACTTCTCTTCATCAATGACTGTTGGATGAACCCCCTTGATCTCCAAGAGCTAAGGACAATGTTAAAGGTTCAATGTAATTGAGTGATGCACTCTCCAAAGAGTCAGAGATTTAACTGATACAGTAAGAGATCAGAGGAGGATCAGAGGTTTGGGTGACTAATCAAAAAGTCAATGGGGAAGTTGAGAGGTTGTCTGACTGGAAGCTGATGAGAGTTTAAGGTTCAAGGATATCAAGGGTAGAATTGAGCAGGACTAAGCTAAAGCACATCAAAGGGGTACTTAGGCTTAAATACTGCAATGAGAGAAGGCTATGGACATTATGGAATAATTATGACTAAGTGGGAAAAAGATAGAAGGTCCTGAAGAGAAGAAAAGTGTTGAAACACTGAAAAAACTTTTGCTAGTTGCAGGCAAAGGCATGGAAAAAGATAAGAGAAAAGAGGTGAGCATGCAATGTACAAGTACTCAAGAAAAGGAAGAATGAAGCAAGCTGGTAGGTACACTACTGGTTGAATCTATCTTGCTGCAGCTTCTTTTTGGGGAAGAAATCAAGAGAACTCAAATGAGGAATTCCTTGGGCTGAATTATGGAATACAAGCTACTTTTCATGTTTGTTCATATTCTACATACAGTATGTTGATCCATCTGATGTTGTCCAAGCTACATCCATGAGGATGTGGTGGCATAGCCATACAGTGGCTCAAATAAGTGTCCCAATGTTGGGGCATTTTGGAAAGATGTGACATTTGCAAGAGAACCAAAACACATTACAGTAGTTCTAACTCTTGCAGGGTCATCAATAGTCCTACCCCTTGTCCTGAAGATGAGTGCTTAGTCATGTGATTTGGTTGCCATGGCACTGAGATATAACCATTTCAAAATGTCATGTCATTGGGACACTTATTTGAGCAACATTTCTACTCCACAATTTTAGTACTTTGTATGCCCTCCTTTTGCCTTTATCACTGACTCTAGTCTTCTAGGCATGCTTTCTATCAATCTTTGACATTCATCAACCTCTATCTTGCCCCATTCCACACCAACCCTTTTCTAAAGCTCCTAATCCCCTCTTGGTGGTGTTGCATAGCTGTTGAGCTTTTTGAAGATTTGTTAGAGATGTTCAAATTGGATTAAGGCCTGGAGATTGTGCTGGCCAATCAAGAACATTGATACCTTGAGATTCCAGCCACTCCTGGGCTCTTTTAGAGGTGTACTTGAAGTCATTTTCTTACTGAAAGATAATGCTCTCCTTAACAATTCCAGAATTTTTCATAGTAATAAGCAGATTATCCTCCAAAATGGAGACATATTGCTCAGCATTCATCATCCCTTCCACCTCTGCAAGGATCCCCACTCTATTCCAGCTCATGCACCCCCAAACCATTAAGGAACCTCCTTCAAACTTTACTATCCCCTATACCACCTTGTCTTGCAAAGGTTTTCCTGCCACTTTCCATACATACTTCCTTTCATCTGACCCAATCCTATTAATCTTGGTCTCATCTGGCCAAATTATCCTAGGCCAGTCCTCCACAGTCAAATGTTGGTGCTTGAGAGAAAGGCCAGCCTATATTTCCTATGTCTAACAGACAAAAGTGGTTTATTTTCTTGACTACAGCCTTTAGAGATGTAGACCTTAGCACATTGTGAACATTTTGAGAAGAGACGGGAAAGGAGAGGGCAAAATTGATGAAATAGGTTGCCTGGACAGCATTTTCAACCTTGCTAGAGGTAATACTAGAAACAATTCTCCTTCTGTCAGTCGGGGAAAGCTTGGAAAAAGGGCCTAATTTGATGTTTTCCTTGCCTGGATGAATTTCTTTGATAAACCTGGCCACAGTGGACTTCCCCAGACCAGTTTGGAAGGATATTTTCCTGGAAAAAAGGCCAGATTTAGAAAGAAACAGGATATTGGCTCTAGCAGAGGTAGAAATGAGCTTTATAGTGAAGTAGGGTTAGCTTGGTGGTATCCCTGCCCTCATAGTGCTCAGGGGTGTGTAATTTATATAATGAGACAGGGTTGAAGCACAGCATCCATCAGAACATTATGTTATTTACCAAATGATGATTAATAACATCATGGTCAAATAAGTGTTCCAATGACATGACATTTTGAAATGGTTATATCTCAGTGCCATGGCAACCAAATCACATGGCTAAGAGCTCATCTTTAGGGCAAGGGGGTAGGACTATTGATGACCCTGCAAGGGTTAGAGCTAATGTGTTTTGGTTCTCTTGCAAATGTCACATCTTTCCAAAATATCCCAACATTGGGACACTTATTTGAGCCACTGTATGTGCATGATTGGTAAGGATAACATAAGAAAAGAGTGAGGAAATCATATCTGCTGCCATGAGATGTGGCAAATTGTTCAATTATGAGAAAACATAGGGATCACATGAGGCAATTACAGTAGAAAACACAAGGTATCGTTGCACTAATAATCTGTAAGTCCATAAAGAAGTGAAAGAGTAAGTGCATCCATATACAGTACATGATAAGAATAAACACATGCCTTGAATGCCATCCATTGATCACATCATGCACCAGGGTTAGGAGCTAATGAAAGGTCAAAGATAAGATAAAGAAAAATCATGGGGATTAATCAGGATGAAAAGTGAAAAATATCCATTCATAACAACAGTCACCTGTTATGAATGTATGTGGGAAATTGTAAATGTAAATGAAATTGAAATTGAAATGATAATGACTAATAGGGATAGTGGCATGTACTAATTGGCTTAGCTATATGAGACATGCATGGTGTAGCCAGCAAAAATGAGCCACAGAGAGACAGCCCTTTAAATTGAGTTACAACTGATGGTAGGAAGAGCTCCTTGAACTCATACCACCACTTGGCATGATTTTCTCATGGCTCAAGCACAAAACTAGAGGAGGCCTTCCCATTTGCTCAATGCACAGTGTGCTGCAAGGCATGCACACTTCCAATGGGTGGTTTAGATGAGATGGCTTCTACATCTACTACTCCTTCTCTTCCTGATTTGAGTGTCTTTGACATTCTCAACACAATCCATTGTTGCCTGTTTCTTTCACATGACCACCTGGTTCAGAAGATTGTGCTTGGTTCAAGGGATGAAGAGGGTCTTTTCAATTATGTTGAGTTGGAGTCTGACTACCACTCAAGCATCTTCAAGAGGGTTCTGACCTTCTTTGACAAGGGTGCAGCCAAACTGAAACATATCAAGGCTGCAATGTTCATTGTTATTTTACAGTTTCTCAACAAGGGGCAAGCCAGTGTGAGTCTCACCCTTGGAGAATTGCAGTTGAACTGGCTGCACCATGAAGAGGAGTGACTTGCTTGCAAGTGAGCACATGCTGCCAAGTGTGAACATGACAGGAAGGTTGGAATAGCCAATACCCTCATGGCCTTCCTTTGAATGTGTGGTTTCACCACCACTGGCAAGAAGTGTCTAGACTGTGGTAGAACATTCTTGTCTTGCAAAAAGTTTCACAAGGACAAGTGTGCAACAGGAAGAGGAAAGCTGGTGGCTGTGCCATCTGCTCAGATACATGTGAAGCTGGAAGCCCAAGATAGGGGTCATCCCCCAGCTGAACCTTGACCAACAAACTCATCTGTGACCACCCCAGTAACTGTACCATTGGCTGTTAGGTGTTATGGATGTTATATTTTCACTTTTCTTTTCCTATGTTTTTCCTTTCTCTTTGGTCCCCAATGGACTGCTATGTTTATTTCCTTTGGGCTAACAAACCCCTTTTTCTTATCTTATCTTATCTTCTTTAGCCCCTATGGGGTGCATGCCTTGTCAATGGACAAGAACTAAGTGTGTGCTTATTCTTTCTGCATATATGGACACACTTCACATCTTCACTTCTTCATGGACTCACAGACTGTTGGTGCATGGACACCTTGTGCCTTCCAATCACCTTATGTTTTACATGCTTTCACATTTTATCTTTAGATCTGCCATACCTTGAGGCAGTGGATACTTTCCCTCATGTTATGCCTCAACTGATCATGCATGTAGACCTGTGCTGCCACATCCTTGAGGATGCAGCATGGACTTGATAGGCTAGATCTATGTACAACACATGTAAACCCCTATGTAGTAAATAAACCCTCAATAGATGACCAGGGAACTCCAGTTGAGTTCTCTTGGTGTTCTCCCCAAAAGACACTAGGAAATAGACTCTCTGGATATCTGAGTGAACCAGCACTCTCTTCTCTTCCTTTTGAGTACTTGCATTTTGTGTGCTCACCCCTTTCCTCTTATCTTTTCCCACACCCCATTCCTGCACCCAGAATTGTTCTTTGGGTATTTCATTAGGAGTAGGCCAATTGAATGGTCTGACAACATTTCTTGTCACAGCTGCAAGTATGACAAGTTCATCATCCCTGAACCACCTCTGTGGAGTTCTACCACCTGTTACGATCGTCTACCTATGCATCTCTTTTCCTTCACTTCCCTTTCAATAGAGTGCATATGCACACCTTTTGTCATCCTTTCTTACTAAACAGTGATGTGTCTTTTTGTTACCTTATCATGATTACTCTTTGATGACACGTCCTCATTCTTCATTGTTCTATGACATTCTATGATTATGCATCGCCTGGTATATAGTCTAGTAGTTGACCTACTTGTTCTGTATTCTCGATCTGCACAATCTAGCATATCCTCTTGAGTCATCCTCAGTCTCTTAGTCCCCTTAGTTCCTCAGTCTTCATCCTTCGTAGCCTTTGAGCTGAGTAGTACCTCTTCGTGAGCATCCTGCTCATTGGCATTCCTTTGACTTGGTCTTGATCTATCTAAGGTATGCTCCACATAACAAAAGATCGAGAATCTCTCTCTGTCCCTCCTATTACAGAGTAAGACCCACCCCAGTACATCATTCATTGCTACAGTGCCCCAGCAGATGACTCCTCCGACGAGGAGCCCACTATCCCAGAACCCACCCTTTCAACTCTTGAATTACATCGTCGTCAAAGACTTGCCGGACGAAATTGCCCCAGCCCAGTAAACTCCCCATTCCACACTACTGCCCCACCACCATCATCATCTCTTCCCATAGTCACTGTCCCCACCCCATTGCCCAGCTCCCACATCTCTAGTACCCCCCCAGCGTCCCCCATTAAACTTAGCCCAGTTCTTCCCCAGATCTCTCTCGCACCAACCCCTTCACTCCCATCCACCTTCGTCCCACCTAGCACACCAGTCACTCCATCCATCATGACCGAACTCAAAGCTGCCCTCCCTGCAGACTTTTCTGGTGATCCAGCTGATGCTGTTCGATGGTTCAAGGCCATGAAAGCCTACTTCAAAATCAACAAAACCCTCTACTCCTCCAATGACAGCAAGATCATGACCACGTTGAACAAAATGAGCAAGGGATGAGGAGTCTCCTTCTCTGAAATGTGGTATGATCTTATGGCTAACTCAGCAGTCGCCCAATCCGAGAAAACCTTCAACAAATTTGTCGGAAACTTCAAATCCACCTTCTACCCCTTCGACACCAAAGCCACCACCCATCTCGAGCTCTCCAAACTCATACAGAAGTCATCCAAAGGAAAGGACGGCGAACACGATGATGGATTTCAAAAATATATCACCAACTTCCAGAACCTCGCCGCAAGAGCTGGTATCACTGACAAACTCACTCTCATCAACCAGTTCTCCCTGGGCCTCGACCAACAACTTGCCGTTATGATCCTCTCCATGTCCACTGTCCCTTCCACTCTCAGAGAGTGGCTCGACAAGACGAAGACTTTCCATGCCCAGAAAGCTCGCATCTCAGCTCTTCGACGAGGTCATCATACTCCCTCCTCCTTCACTCGCCCCACCATCACTACAGATCCCAATGCCATGGATGTCGATGCCATACGCATCTCCAAACTTACCCCTGCTGAACGCTCTCGTTGCTTCTGAGAGGGACTTTGCCTTCGCTGTCGCCAGAAGGGACATAATGCCCAACAATGCAAGACTTTCACATCCACCTCACGTACCACCAACTCCCCCAGACAATGTATTCAAACCACAGAAACCACCTCCAACACTCCCCCTCCTCCTTCGACAGTCAAACAACCCACTGCCCTGGAATCTTATGTCTCCAAACTTAGAACCTCCGGAAAGGACGAGGGAGAGATCCTCCAAACCCTAAAGCTTTGTTTCGATGAAGCTAAGGATGATTCCTTTTCGGGTTTTCAATGAGGGAGGATGTAGTAATGTCTTCTTCCCTAGATATCTCTGCTGTAATTGTAGGCTTGTCAAATGAACGAACTATGCATCTTCCGGTTCGTCTACAAGCAGGATCGCAAATCGTTACCACCACTGCTCTCATTGACTGTGGTGCAACCAACAACTTCATCGATGTCTTCCTCATACCCAAACTTCGCTCAGCCATTTGATGACTTCCCCAGAAACTCACAGCATATACATAACATGGATGGAACTCCAAACCACCAAGGAACCATCCAATACTCCATCTCAGCAAACGTTATCTTCCCCCAACTATCCAATAAAATCACCTTTCTTGTAACATCCCTAGGCTCCTCTCGTATCATCCTTGGAATGACTTGGTTAAAGAAATGAAACCCCATCATAGATTGGTCTGCCAACATCCTCACCCTCCGGGACGCTGTGGTACCTCTCAGTGAGCGTCCGCCCTGGAAAGAGGAGGTTGACAAAACCTATCCTCAACATCTTGGAAAAATCACACTGTCCACTCATTTAGCACAACAAGAACAACCCAAACTCATAGAAATTCCCTCCTGGTGCACCGAATTCGCTGACGTCTTCTTTGAAAAGATGTTTAGCACGTTACCCCCTCATTGTCCTTTTGACCACACCATTGACCTCAAACCATCCTTCATCCCAAAAATCGCCAAAGTCTACCCCCTCAATCCTGCTGAAAAAGAGGCCTGCCATATATTCATTGAAGAAAACCTAGCAACAGGCCAAATCATCCCATCGAAATCACCACAAGCTTCCCCTTTCTTCTTTGTACCAAAGAAAGATGGTACCCTTCGTCCCTGTCAAGATTACCGATATCTCAATTCCCATACCATTCGCAATGCATACCCCCTACCCCTCATTTCTGAACTCATAGACAACATGAAGGACTCAACCCTCTTCACAAAATTCGACGTTCGCTGGGGATACAACAATATTTGTTTATGGGAAGAAGATCAATGGAAAGCAGCTTTCATTACCCCCCTTGGTCTTTTTGAACCTGCTATCATGTTCTTCGGATTTAACAATGCCCCTCCCACCTTCCAGGCATTCATGAATCATATCTTCACCAACATGATCGCGGAACGTTGGCTAAAGATCTACATT
>JBBPMP010001019.1:0-10182 GCA_038090395.1 Boletales sp. KT-2023a
AAGAAACTGAAGTGAGGCTGGTATATATAAGAAAATTAAAACTCAGTCACAAAATCCAAACTCAGCCAGAGTGTCAATTTGACTAAGTCTTTTGACTACACTTTGCTACACTTTTGGTGCGCTTTTTTGGTACACTTTTGGTACACTTTCTACTTTCCCATGCTATGAGAAAATTCCCACAAAGAACAAAAAAAAAGTTCCCACGCCATACCCTTCCAAAAATGGTATTGGAATAAAAAAAATATTTTTCCCACGCTTCGCACTACACTTGTGCTACACACTTTTGGTACACTCTTGGTACACACTTTGGCTACACTTCTACACTTTATAAGTGTACAAAAAGTGTAGTACAAAGTGTAGTGAAGTATAGTAAATGTATATGTAGCTAAAAAAACCTAACCAAATTTGACACTCTACCTGCTATGTTTGGTTGTATGAGTCTATTTATGCTTATTTTGATTGTATATAAGCCTTATTCATTGACTTATATATTTACTTTGCAAACTACTGTATGTTATCTGTGGAGCTGTACAAAATCTATACAAAATCTATACCATTCTATACTATCTACAGGGCTATACCTCTATGCCAAACTTGGTGTTTTGCTGATGCAGATCAGTGGGTGGAAAAATCGAACGACACACTAATACACCTTACCTCCAGGTTACTGTTTCCATTGCAACATAGCATCACGGTAGATGACCTCCGCTGTTCTCGGGTGCTCTGGGAACACTCGATCTATAACATAGAAGCCAGACAACCGGCGGCACAGAGAATGGGCAAAACGTATAGAAACCTACTGAATCTCCATCAAAAGAACATACAGTAGGTGCAGCTGGGGTGTCGTTCCAAAGACAATACAATGCATGGAAGATGTTGTCTGACTTGATCGAGTACGGGCCCGAGTATTTTCGGTGTTTTCGGGACGTTCTTGGAGAGCCAGAGGCAGTCGAGGCTATTCCGGTGGAGAAGACACCAATCATCGCTGCCCAAACGATGCGATGTGTCAATTCAACGGTGTCTGGGAATATAGAATCAGTGACTGGACTCCTTGCGCAGGCCGGAATCAAGGATCCAACAGATGCTCACGATGCCGGAATGCCTGACATGTCTGACCATGTTGTGCTGTTTCATGGGGACCTTGGGACGGGTGAGCGCGTTCAGGCACTCCTCCAACGTCGCGCAATGGAAACCACACCCTGGAGGAGATGTCAGTATGTTGTATTTGTGCCAGGGCTATTCCACTTAAAGATGGCGGCCGCGGATGCGATCTGGCGAGCATTTCTTCAGCCAGTTGCAGCAAGAGGTGATGAGACCGCTTTGTTACACGATGTTGCAATTCTGCGACCAACGGAAATGGGCCACTATCAATCCAAGCCTGGATTTAGACGAATGCATCAATTAATCACGTACAGTGGAATTTGTAGGCGGCTGAACTGTTGGGTGGAAGAGGTGGTGAAGAGGGATCCGACAATACAGAGCCTTGATGCCTTCGCCACCACGGAACCTTCCTTCACAGAGTTGAAGAAAATGGCAGAAACACTTGCCCAGGAATACGTTGCAATGCCAGCGCTCATGATTGGACGTCGAAACCCACATGCCCAACATGACATGCAACACGAGAATGCGTTAATCCTCAATAAATATTTGCTATTGTATGAAGAACTCACGTACGCAATGAATGCTGGGGATATCGGGCGAGTGGAGACATGCATCGTTGCATGGATTCTCATCTTCAAAGCAACTGGGAAACATAAGTATGCAACACATATGACGGATTTTTTGATGAACGTACACTTTGTGTATCCAGAGGGCTTGCGGTACGTGCCAAATACTACAATCGTGCCAGACTATCTGTGTTGATTGGAGGCCGGCGACCTTGACTCCAGGCGTGCAATCCGTTATTCGATACTTATCAATCCAACGGGGAAAAAGAACAAGTTCCATGCGGTTGATTGGTGCGTTGAGTTGAATAACCTGTTTACGAAGGTCATAAATGGCGGCAAATTCTCGAATCATACGATTGATCGAATCATTTTGGAATCGCCGCTGGTTCAAGTCTATCGTAACCTCCATGAAAGCTTTCAAAAGCATTTCTTGCATACGCACCTCTCCTCAAGAAAGAATGAAGCGAATATGGTGAAAACATTCGCAGAACTTTGCACGCATCTCAAGAAACACCAACCACATAAAATTCAATTAGGGTGCTCTAGCAAATTATGTATAAGTGAACTGATTGATGTGGGTCATATACTTATGGAGAAAACAGAGGATGAGCTCGGGCTTGAAGGACCGGGAGAGGATGGCGAGGAGCCTGAAAATCAGGACGAAGAGAATGAGGAGTCGACATTGGACGACATAGTGGTAGAAATGAGGTTGTAGTGGATGAACTGGACCCGCTCCGTGTTAGGTTGTGCTGTATACAACGCGTTGTGATTGATGTTGTGTGATACGTCAGGTTTGACATCAGGTTTGACGTCATTCTCCTTGTCCTTGGAGTGACTTGGGTGTTGCGAACATGCCCGATTACGCCCTTGGACCCATCAGCAGAGAATGAGCGATTTGAAATACAACTTACTGTTATGACCAGGCAAGCCGCAAGCCATGCATTTATTTGCTCTGGAGGAACTCGCCGGTGCTGAGGCTTGAAGACCAGCGTTGTGGTCATATGAGGGTTGGACGTGAGAAGGAAGGGGTTGCGGAGTAGGGCATGGGGCAAGAGGCGCCCTTGTCAGTGCAGGGGCCACGAGATTTTGCAGCTGCACAATAAATGTATTGACGATTGTCAATACTTCGGCCCCGTAGAGCGCTGTACTTGACCAATGAGTCTCCTTGCGGAGGTCATCAACCGTTTGTAATTTGAGGTGGTGGGCGCTGTCAACGATCTGGTCCAACAGCGTGGTTGGGAGGATAAAACCTGGGCCATAGTCCATGGCACAGGCTTCACTGTACTCCTGTACAGCTTTCTCTAGCCTCCATTTCTCTAGCGCAATACATAGGTCCTGTTCCTTTTGCTCCATTGTGTACTTTGAGAGGTGGGAACGTGATGCGTTCGTGACTGAGGTGGGTGGAACAGAGGTGTCGTATTCAGAAAATATGGAGGGATGATCAAGGTCGCAACAGATAGAGGGCTTGGAGGGAGTACAGCGGATGCAACCTTCTGGGCGTGAGGGGTCGCACGCAGCGTAATTGTACTCTAGCAAGATGGGATCAGATCAAATGCCCGTTTCCACAATAGGAAGCTCACTGGTATTTTCGCTTCCGAAATATTCTTCTATCACCTTCCGTCGACAAAGTACGCCTCAAAAGTTTGTGTTGATAAGGTGGTCGATCGCACCATCAAGAACTTTCTTCCCCTGAGTCTTCGCCACTTGACTGACATCCTGCGCAATTACCATCGATGGACCCATGGCGACAGCAGCCCGCTTCGACGGGGGTAAGTCTGCACATGGTTCCTCCCTTTTTCTCTTAGCCTGACGGTTTTTCCTTTCATCACGGACATCATCAAACAGGTCCTTCTCAGCAAATAGTATTGCCATTCCAGTTCCCCCACTCGCTCTCCCAGCACAGCCCCATCGCTGCCATAGTTCGGTAAGCTTACAGGTCGCTTTCCACTGGACTACTATAGCAATATCCGGTATGTCCATTCCCTGCCATTTATTACTTATGGTCTATCCTTTTTAATAGATAAACGAAGACTCACCATCCCGAATGCCTCAGTCGTGCATAACCCCCACAATTCTCCGGATTGTAGGCGAGTGACCTGCATTTCTTTGTAATCCGTCGTCATGTCTGAATTAAACCAGGCGATCTTTTCACGATACGCGTGTGGAAGACGGATCTGGAGAGATTTAGCCGCAAGGATAGAATCTTGAATATCATCGAAGAAGATAAGGAACTTTGGCGGTGCCTCGTCGTCTGGTGCCCAATTGTTGGGTACCAGAAACGCAAGATCTTTGTAGGAAGTGAGTGCATACTTTATCCGTCACATGCAGAGCTTGATATTTGGTCGATCCGTGTGGGTCCGGACGATCACTGGGTCCTCCTTTCTATGTGGGTCCAGCACCTTCATGATATCGCGAAGAGCCTCCAGCATTAACGTTGCGGATGTAATCAAATATGGGACACGGCGAGCTACAATGAATCGCAACCGACCTAATTCTTTGTACTCTGGCCTGAACTTTCCCCACGTCATTATGCAATGCGCCTCATCGAAGATTATTGCGATGACCCGGTTGGTGAACTGTCTCTTTCTCAATAACGCCTCAAATCTTCCTCCAGGTTTCATCATTTGTTCAGGGCTAATAATAACAGCCTGGTATCTCGCATCCCCAATATCCTAGCAAAGGATCAGCGCGCCATGCAAAAGATAATGATATCCTCGATATTAGAAAACAGCTACGTACTTTGAAGTTCTTCTCATTTGCAGTATCCGCATTGATAGCAATGGCCTGCATTCCTGCGCTTTCTAGACTTTCGACCTGCTGCTTTCCAAGCTGGTTCAAAGGGGTTACGATGATTTGTATGCCATCCGGATGGAATAGAAGTGGAATCCAGAACGTTAAGGTCTTTCCCATTGATGTTCCGGCAATGCAAACCACATCCTTGTCACCCTGTAGGAGAGTTGCCGCGACCTGTGCTTGCCACAGACATGGTCGTTTCCCAAGGATTGTAAGAGTCCACTCTTGGATCTCTTCAATGCTAGGCATAGAGACAAAGTAGGAAAGGCTAACTATATTATTGTTTTATTTATCTCGACACACACAACTCTAAACAAAATTTTAACTATTTGCGTACTTTGATGACAATGCCGACAGTGCCGAGCGTCGGAACACAAACCTTGTGGAACTATTGTGCCAGCCACTGCTGGAGGGATTGAGGGCCCAAATGAGGAAGTTATGCTGAGTTCGAAATGTTCACGTGATGTGATAAAGCCCTCTTTCCCTCCAGCACAAGGATGGGTAGGAGCCTGGTCCAAGCGGTCCCTTTTCCACGGATGCCGCAACTCTCGATAGATTGTGCTATATTCGGAAAACGTTTTAGAAAGACTCGAAGGGGAACACGAGAATACTGATTGACAGTCGACGTGTGCGGGAAACCAGGATAATACTATCGATGTACATGTTCGGGGATAGAGGCGAAGAGGGGTGAAAGGGTGAGGGTGTGCAGGTTACACGTGAAGGGGCGACAGGGACGAATGTCCGCAGCGATGACGACGACGCGATAACCGCGATAGCCGTCCTCATCGTCGCCAACTTGTCAGGCGAGACGAGCCTCAAGCCGCGTGAGGTTGAGAGGGCGATGACAAGCGACGTGAAGGAGGAAGAGACGGCGAGGGTGCAGCATGCCCAAGCGCACGTGAAAAGGTAGGTAGCACCAAAGGGGATGGGGACAGATGCCTGTTGTGGTGACAACGACGATGGCGACGTAATCCGCCTCTTCGCCTCTAACACCATCTTGGCAGCCTCCGACACGTCACCATCAGAAGGTTAATTCCGGCTTTCCTTTTCAACGAGTAGCTTGTCTCTCTAGATCTCAGACCGTAAAGTCTTCTGTCGATGAATTAGCAGTACGAACCGCATCAATCAAACGCACGCACTGAACAAGCGACGATTAGTCGGGCAACGGCGCCGGCACAGCAACCACCTTGGCCTGCTCGTCCGCCAACGCCTTTTCCAACGCCGGCTTTTCCGGACGAAGCGCCTCGAGTTGACTTGCCAGTTCCTTGGAAGACTGCTACCTTCCGACGTTTCGAGCTTCGCATGCGCATACTACTTCGACGTGTCGCGCGACGTCGCCCGTACGTTGTTGCCTGAGACGCTCGCTAGAACGCGTCGGCATGCGCCACCGCGCGCCAAGTCGGGGACGATTCCTTGTACAAGGCAGTGTTTGGTAGTGCAAGGCCGACTGCGGGTGATCACAAGAAAGCAGATGAAGCCTACGTCACCCTCGCACGTATACTTCGCGAATTTGGCCAAGACCTTTTTGCAGATGGTCCGTTAGGACAAGAGCTCATTGAATGAGCTCTGCATGCAGGACATTCGTCAATGCTCGAGCTTCTCCTTCCCCTGGACCAACCAGTCCCCACTCGATTTCTGCTTTTCGCCGCTACTGGTGATACGCTTGAAACGGTGTCCATCGTTCGTTTTCTGCTCTCTCGGGGATCGGATGTGCATGCTGTTTCTGACGGTGGACAAGACACCGCGCTTCGCCTTGCCACAAGATGCCTTTGGGAGCCTCGGAGCTTTGAACTAGCAAAAATATTCCTCGATGCTGGATGCAGCCAGTGCGTTCGCAATAGACGGTACGAGACACCATGGACCATCGCAGTGAAACACGGCCATTCCTCTGTCGTGGAACCCGCATTCTCATACTGCGATGTCCCTCTTCCCCCGGACTCCTTATCGACTTGGTCAAACATTTCGTTGAAACGGGTTTAGATCCAATCGCCGGCAGTCCCAGGAAGACAGTCCTTGAGGTTGCCATCGAACGCGGGTATCCGTCGGTAGTGGAGCATTTGCTCTCGCACCACGTGCCGCTCCCTCCGGACGCCCTGGTGACTGCACTGCAGCATCGTCCGACTCTCTGGATGATTCGGACTTCGACTCGTGAAGGCGCTGACTTGAATGCCACCACATTTGATGGAGATACCGTACTTCATCTTCCCGTCGCCTCATACCCAGAATCGACGTGCTTTCACTTGGTCTGACATTTCATCAAGGCGAGTCACAATTCGAATACAACCGATCGTAACTCTTGCGGCGAGACGGCCCTCGAAGCTGCCCTGGAGCCCGGATACATCTCGGTGATAAACCTTCTTGTGCTTTATGATGACCCGCCGCCTCCCGACATCATATTGACTGCCATACGGCAACGTTCGACTCTCCGGACGATCAAATTCTTGGTTCGTAAAGGAGCAGGCGTAGATTGCACTACGTCCGACGGGGACACTCTACGCCATCGCGCCATCGCCTCGTATTCCGAACCAACTTGCTTCGCCTTGGTCGGGTATTTCATCGAACAGGGTTGCAGTTCCACCGCTTTCACCCGCAACTCTAGCGGGGAATCGGTTCTCGAGGCTGCAATCAAGCGCGGAAACTCTTCCGTGGTGGAGCTTTTCCTCTCGCATGTTGAAGAAAGTTCACCTCTTTTGGGCAACGTTCTGTTCTTCGCACTCCAGCATCGCTCAGCTCTCGAAACGATCACAGTCATGATCAAAAAAAAGAGTCGACGTCCGTTTTCCCACGTCCAACGGAGATACCGTCCTTCATCTCGTCGTCGCCGAATACGCCGAACCTACATGCTTGGACTTGGTGGAACATTTCGCGTCGCTGGGTTGCGATCCGACGGTCTGCGACTCTGCGGGAATCTCGGCGTTGGAAGCTGCCATCGAACGTGGACACGCCTCCGTGTGGGAACTGTTGTTATCGGCGCATCGTTGCGTCACGGTTGCCCCCAGATATCCTGCACATCATGATACGACACCGCTGCGCTCTCCAGACGATCAGATTGCTGGTGCGTCAAGGCGCTCTTGGTAGCGTGGGTGAGTCGGGGTCCGATTGGGATGCGCTACTCCATCGTATCTGGACATCGTACTCCAGGAAATAGAGTCGGAGGATCATCGGATTTTTAATGTCTCACGCATGAGATTACAGTGTGTCTTGGCAAATTTAATGCGGTACATTAATTCTTTTACAAGCACTACTGATTGGTTGGTAAGTTTGGATATGCTTCTTGAGTGCTCGCAGAACACTGAGTAGTTCCCACGCTTGGCCCCTTGGCCCAGATGTTATTTGCTTGTAGCGCTGAAGTCGAGGATCTCATGTCGCAGATTAACTGGCAGCGTCCCATTCGCACGATAGCTTATCCTTCGTAAAATGAGTTTCGGCGCTGGCAGATTTCGAAACTTGAGACGTCTGTATTCACTTTCAAGAGTCGTAGCTCGCAAAGCATCACGTATACAGTACACTATCCCACAATGCAGGGGCGAGGCAAGTCGGCCCGCCCGTGCATTACGAGATAGCTTACTGTAGAATGGTGTCATACCAGGCACGAACCATGAATTGGATCAGTTGTAGGGAACCAAATATGTGAAAAGAAAAAAAAACGTAAAAGCTCGTACGACAAAACCTGCACGTTTTGATTTCCTGATGATACTGTAAATCAATTTTTTTGAACCCGGTAAGCCAAAGTGTGCCTCCATGCCAGAGCCAGCACTCACAACGTCGAATATCTGTCATCGGCGTCCGTGTTCACCATTCGAGGGATTCGGCGGGTTCCCTCTTCCAGTCAAATATTCCACCACGTTCCTTGAACGCGTTTTCGTCGAAACCCGAGTCTTGCAGCGCCGATTGGACGCCGACGTCCAACAACGACCGTCCGGCCCTCTTTCCTCCATCCTTGCAGTCCAGAAATCTTGAAAACGGTATTCGTGATTCGGGCGGAAATTATCTCACGAACGGAGATGGGGACCTACCGCATCTGTTCGTCCAAGTTGAGGTACGAGTCCTTCATGGCGTCGTTGTCCTCCGGAACGATGCACGTTTGGGACGCATGCCGGTCAAGGAATGCCTGAAACTGTTCCTTCGTGATGACGAGATCGCGAGCGTCACGCAGGGATCCCGTCTCAGCACCCGTGTTTTCCGAGTCCAGCAAAAGCACCTGAAAAACCTGTTCAAAGACCGCATTTCATCAGCGCCCGTCAACGTCGATTCCACGAGTCCGAGCCCAACCTTCCAGCGGAACGGCTGGATTTCTTCGATCTGGTCGTTCATATCCTCTTGCCAATTGTTTCTGCACAAGAATGTCGTCAGTCGATCACCAGCCAAGGTTGACAACGAGAAACACATGCATCGTAACGACCGTGTTGAGCTTGACTTTGATGCCCCTCGCTTTCGCCCACTGGGCGACCTTAAATACGTTGCCGATGTGGGTGGTGGCGGTCCCGTGCTCCGCACGCCCCTGCTTCAGGTTGGTGTCCGTGTCGAACGAATCGCAAGAGATGGCCATGACGTCCAGATATTTTCCGTACGTGTCCAGCCATTTTTCCGTTACCTTGGACCCGTTCGTCACGACGGAGCACGACTCGACGTGGAGCTCCTCTTTGCAAAACTTGAACACGTCACCGACGTAGCGTGGCTGGAGAAACGGCTCGCCACCGCTGACGTTCAGCTTCTTCATGCCTGCGTCTGCAAGCATCCGAAGCCCTCGCTGGGCAACTTCTGTGGGGAGGATGAATTCGTTTTTGCTCGTGTGGAAGCAAAAATGACATTCATAGTTGCAGCGACGGTTTGGAAACCAATTGACCGATACAGGTTGAATCGCTGGTGTAGAGTTAAAAAAGGGGATCGTGACGTCAATCCAAGCAAACTTCATCTCGAGGATGGGATACGAGGATGACCGGCTAAGGTGGGTTCTCGATGGCAGGAAGAATGTGCAGATGTGGGGTTACCTCAAAGAGGGGGAACAAGTATCGCACCGACATCTGATATTATAATCTAGATAGGGGGTTGGTGGCAGTCTGCCACCTGACGATTCACAAAGATACGTGTTAAAATTCCCTGACGATCCCAACACGCCTTGGATGATCAGGATGAACTTGCTAGTAATATAGATCACGTACGCGTGAGGGATAGTAACTTTACGTTAAGTCTGACAAGTAACTTTTATGCGCGAGTCGAAGAGGGGTTTGGTGACTGGGGGAAGGATCTTTCGTAAGAGACCCCATGGCAACGTTGCGCAGGGTACAGCAAATTAAAAAAATTTCCGCGCCCGGTTTACTCATACCGTCGTATGACTAGTTTCTGGACCAATTTCAGCCGCGAGGCAACGTTACTACCACCGAGCGTGGCTCATGTGTGCCTCATCTGAAGCAGTTTTCAGGTAATTGACTCTCCTACCTCGCAACGCATCCCTCTGGCTACGTGGCATCAGATCTGTCTTTTCCATGCGATCCGGAGACCAAGGGTCAATGATGTAGTCCTGAGGGCGGTGCAGAGGCCAGAGAGGGGGTAAATGGTTCCCAACACTGATTTCGGTTTCCCTGATTTCCGAGGTTACTGTCTTTTTCACGTGGCTTGTCACCCCGTGAGAAATTATGCAAAAAACCTGCTTCACCTTCGGCGCTCTCTAACTCCCCGACACCTCGTCGGAATTCGTCGGAAATGATACCATTCGACTCGG
>JBBPMP010001020.1:0-10182 GCA_038090395.1 Boletales sp. KT-2023a
TGTATAAGACTGCCCTCCCAGTCATTTTTCGCCCCCTTTCCGAGTCGAACTCCCTGCTAATTTGCAGTGCTATGTGGTCAGTGCGCCTACTCCACTTGTCATGACCAGCAGAGATTGTCACCGCCACAGACCAAACATTTGTAAATAAGACTATGCGTCATTCCGAGTCAGCTTTTGACACAACTTGCTACGACATCACGAATGTAGACGTGTGGTCGAACCGGGAACCATACTAAGTACTACATAGTCCGGGTCGTCTGACCCTAATTTGGTTTGTTGCGTTAGTTTCGGTCCAAGTGCGGACTCGGACATGGGCGCTAAGGTTGCTTCAGAGCCCGCCTTATCAACCCTTTACCACAGTATCTCGCACTGGATTATCCACCATTTTTTTTTGGTGCGGAGACTGCATTGATGCCTAGATTTCCGCAGGATATTTATGCGCGGAATCTACTGTCATCGCGTGGCTACCCTTTATGGACGCCGGAGCCTTGCAATCAATTCTTGGCTTATCGACGCGATGGCCTCAGAATCGGTGATGTTGGTATCGTCATTCCCGAGGATGGCTATTTCGATGTTTTTTTCAACCTATGCTTACCACCCGATCACCCTTTTCACCAACCCACCGGCGTTCCTGACAACTTCGAGCCCATACAATTGGACGATGCGGACATCAGAACTACTCATAATGCAGAGTATCCTGGTCGTGTTATTGCGGCGTCTTCGGTGAAAACAGTTCGCGCTGCTGAACGATCTGGAGACCCGTCATCGAAGTACGTCTTCCAACACATAGAAGACGATAACACATCCTCATTTCTCCAGTGCCCGATCTTACAGGTTTAACCTGTCTTCGAGCGAAGGCGCACTCCTTGTGCTACCTGAAGGTGCCGAACGCCATGACCTTCGAAACTATCGTCGCTTTTTACATGCAGCCACACATCATGGTGCTGATTGGTACCGTTTCGTCGAGGAAAAAGTTGGTCAGATCATCGGTAATGATTCGCTTTATCTGATCACAGGGCTACATAAAACGCGCTCATGGTCCGTGGCTGCATTCGAAAAGGCTGCAGGGATTCGGGGAGAATGCCCGGCACAGTTACATCTTTCCCAGGTTGGGGATAGGCGAAATGATATTGCGGCCGCCTGCTCATGGGACACAACGCGTGCTCTGGACTGGCGTGTTGGCCCTGTCGACAACTTTGGTTTCCCGAACCAGACGGTGTTTATTCGGGGTTTCAAAATCGCACATCGCACTGGCATTTTCAGGAGACGGACCAGTGTCAAGACAAGCTTGCCTTCCACGCGACCAAACCTTGTCAGGTCTATAAGCCCACCTCGTGGAAACCCCTGGATAGCATATGTCTTCCGTGGCTTTTCCGGTGGCAGGAGCGCAGAAGCTTCTAGCGGTGACATGCGAGATGAAATAGCTACCAATCTGGCGCTTGGCGCGGCTCGAAATGAAATCGAGAACAACGGAGCACTTGCTGTCGGTGAAGATGATATGATTCATCGCATTTCAGAATCATCACAAGTCGGTACTCTATTGGCCATTTCAAGGGCTCACTGATATCCAAAATATTTGTCAGGCCTTTCATCCGTCTGATACCATTAATCGGTTATTACTATCCAAGGTTTGTTCGTGTTGTAACCAAGGTGAAATGCTACTAAATCGCTTTGTTCAGGCGCCATCTGCAAACATTGCAGTCACACATGATGACGAATGGACTACCTTACTTGAACAGGTTGGCTGTCACGCTCATCTGTTGTTATTTTCTCAATATTATATTCTTCTAGAGTGTACTCCGTCCCGAGGATATTATGCAAGAAGGTCTTCTTGAGCGTTTGGTGTCAGAGTGTTATCATATAATCCTGGATGGAGGTTAGTACCTATTTTAGTCCCACTGTAACTAGTAATAATCTGCTACAGGAGCAGTGTATTTACAGGACAGGTCAGTAGGTGACCTAAGGGCGTTTCTTTTCTTAGAGCATGACACTACGGGTTGTATTTGCCAGGCCCCATGTTCCAGGCGTACCTCATCTACCAAGGGTAAACACAACCGCAGCGGTACAAGATTCCGGCGCCGAAAGCTTAGCCATAATTCCGAATGCCCTGAATGCAGTTGAACAGGTTTGTCTGAGAAGCGTGACTCCCTTACTGCTGACAACTTATCTTAGTCGAGGGATATGTTACAGCCCCACAGTCCCCATGCGGTCCCAGTGGGAAGAATCCCATGTGGACTGACTCGGATCGTGTGGTTGAATCAAGTCCTTCCATACCCTCTTATCCACTCGATTCTCAGGATGACAACGGTATCTAATCAATAGCTTTTCGGCCAGCCAGAACCTGACCTGTTTCTCCTGTTGTGCCGCATTCGTTGCAAGACATACTTCTCGAACGAGCGGTGTTTCGCAAGCATGGCCACAGCAACATATCCAAGACGCGCCTTTATACTCCTCAAGCTTCTGTAGCTCAACCAAATAATGGTTCTCTCGCACTGCGTAAGGCGTCCAGACGCATATGTACACTTGTGTGTTCTGACGTAGCTTCCGATGGATTCAGGTTTACTTCCACCACTCCATATCCCTGAAGTGGTACAATCGCATGATGGAGATCGAGCGGGATCAATCATTCCTTTGAAACGGTCTCGTGCGTTCTGAAAATAAGCCTGGATGTACATTTTCTGATCATCATCGTACAGCCGATCCTCCTGTACGGTCATTCTCACCAAAGACCATTCAAGACACTGTTGAACTTCACTCCCTTCTGTCTCCTAGGAAGCGGGGCGAATATCGCCACTGGGACATGCTGGCTTCTGCGCGCGGAACTGACTTTGATATCGCATCTTCCCGGTCCTGGGCAGAAGCCCGGAACACGCCAGCGACCGAACCGCCTTTGAAGTATCTCAGTATCATATGTCGTGCGTTCCCAGGGATGATCCATGCCCGTGCACAAGATCCAATGCACGGCGTTACGTGCGGAGAGGTGTTGAGCGCTATATCTGCGTTCCTGAACGGGGATATGGACTGGGAGGAATACGAACGGTTCACAAGGGATCAACCCGAGACGGTCGCCAAACCCACCGGCCTGACCGTCAAGAGAAAACAGGTGCTGGGAACCAACAGCTATTTTGGGGGGCTGGTTGTGAATGACGCGTTCATGAAGGAGCGCTGCGGAAGGGTATCGCCTGGCGTCTTTGAGTTGCGGTGTGCGAAGGAGCTCGTTTGGCGGTCTCGAACGCGGTTGTCGGCCGAGGCTGATGCCAGCGAGTGAAAACTCGATCTGAGATGATTTGCGCAGGCGGTTCCTTGCATTATATGAATAAACGCTCCACGCCGTATTGGAGGGCTGCTACTCTGGCTTTACCGGATGATCGTAATGCGGACCCATCCTCAGTAATGCTTTTTTCAATGTGCCCACGGGATATTGGTGTAAGACATTACTATTACGCCGGAAAAAAAGGTATTGTAATCGATCGTGATTCTCAATCGCAGACGCTGGCGTCGCGGAATAAGGGTGTACATATAATCTTCTCTTTTTTTTTATTACCCTGATGTACTGCGAAACAACTCGGATTACCGCTGTGCAGATCTCTGCAACTTTACACACCATTATCACTGTTATCTAATGATATCGGTAACGGGGCGCAACTCCGACCGAAACAGCGGCCTTTGCATTTTCAACTAACTAGCATCGCTACGGTCAAGTTACGGTGTATAAATTAGCTCAAGTATGTAACATTCTAAACGAAGAAAGATGTCTTGTAATCCAGCGCAGAACATGCATGCATTTCAGCAGTTACCATCCCTGGTTACTTTGAGAATAGGTGAACCAAGTTTCGGCTAAGCCTACTTGCTGATTGGTGGTATCGTACACGCTGTAGAAGCGTTCCCTGAGTAGAAAAAAAGTGACACCTGGGCATCAGCAATCTTTCAAGACATTGATCACGGACGCACAAGAAGGCATATCCATCGACAAATTCGAAGCCCGGCTGGGCCGCGCTCCCGAGGCTGGCCACAACGAGGTAGATCGAATCCGCGTTACCTCCAATATAGGAGATGAGCGCACGAGGCCACGTCTGTGCATCAGGCGTGAGCTCGTAGGTCGTACCACCGATCTGGTAATACAGGGACTGCAAGGCAGAATATTGGGATTGGTCGATGACGAGGAGGCCAGTGGTTTGGTCCAAGGTAGCGCCTGTGGCTTTCTGATATGCCGTGAATGCATCTGTCGGAGCATTCAGCGTGAGGCCCTTACAGCCTTGGGCTCTCATCTCCACTCACCGGGGGACATGAGGACAAGAGTAGTGCCAGTGTCGACAATTCCGGCAGACTGCGATTGGATAGTCGTATCGCCGTATTTGATCGACTGATCGATACCCCAGTAATACATCGCGGGAGCAGTCTTCGTGATTGGGACGTAGTTCACCGGAGTAGTGATAGCCCAGTCATCATAGCCACCAAATGTGAGCACCCCTCCGTTATTTTGCTCGGAGAACGGGACGTAATAGATTCCAAGCACCTCCTTCGATATCGTTCCCTGAGTCTTGAGGTTGTCCATTACCGTGGGCACTGTCTGAGTATTTGCAACCGTGCGACTAGTCAGATCGGTAGGACCGACGCCGAGGATGCCATCAAAACCGGCAAAAGAGTTGGAAGAACTAGCCGCGCCAATAGATTGTTGCTTGATTACCAAACCAGACGAAAGCGTGACGGTATCAATCCATTCCTCCCCAGAAAAATCTCCTAAGCCATAGCGCACTGTCTGATCGCCTTTCAGTATGATGCAAACAACATGGGCATTCGATACGAACAACACCGTTTCCTGTGTCCTTCGCATCACGACCGGGACGGTATGGATTACTCGAATTTGCTCCCACCCAAGTATTGGAGCTTCCGGTATCAATAAGAAGGGTGTCTTGATCCACTCGCAGTCAGTCCCCTCATGCATGATGGCAGCAGATACACGTACATGTCCCTGCTCCAACGCCGACCTGAGCCACATAGACCTCGGCGTCATTTACAACATCGATGCACTTCGGCTGTTTGCGCTTGACGACGCGACTGGCGTTTGACATCGTCTGGGCACGAGCGCGGTCCCTGTCAGCGATGGTAACGCCTGCAGGAAGTTCATTGATCCTCCTCGTGAAGCTGAGCGTGGCCTTTCCAGTCCGGCGACTGAGAGGAGTCGCGTTGGTTGCAGACAACGCGATGAACACAAGAGACAAGAGGGCTCTAGAAGAGAGGAGCATGGTGGTTAAACCGAGGGTGCGAAAAGATTTCATCCCCCACCTTTCGTTTTTGTATTCCGCAAGCAGGATCCTAGTTGCCCAATGCCGTGTTTGCTCAGAAAGAAGTCGCTACCCAAGATGCATTTTAATGCTGTGTTTGTTTCCCATGCAAACAACGTGAAGGTGGAACGTTATTGTTAAATGGGTCTCGTAACATCAAAAAAAAAAGAAGCATACCTCGTTACGCTCAGAGTCCATTCGGAAATCTGCCCTGCCAATCAACGTGAATGCTTCAAGGATGCACTTAGCAAGTTGGGCCTGAGCGTTCTAAGCGGTCGATGATGTATTCACGAACCACGATCGCTGCAAGATATTTTCTGTTCATGCATATGGCACTTCGTCTGACAGTGCCGTTCAGAGGCCTCTACTAACAAGCCACGACGATATTCGACAGTCAGAAGTCTGCAGAGCGTGTGTTAAGTTACTCCAAGGAGGTGATGGACTCAAAGGCGGTGTACCTACTAGCTGTCACAGGGACAACCTGCTGATGCGGCACGTCAGTACGTTACAGATACAATTTATAAATTATGTCTTACGTCGACATAGCAGCAGATTAGAAGTGGGCAACCACCAAGCATTTGTCGAGCCTGCCTGCCAAGTAATACACGAACGGGTTGGCAAAGACCGCCTTCCTTGAACTCATTGCGCTTCGGGTACCCTTATGCTTTGATTTTACTCTATTTCCCGTCATTCCCTAACAGCCCATCGCTCCTGCGAAAATCGTGTCATCACCTGTGTGACTGCTCGCATTTTCTCACTAGCTTGAAACGTTAAGTATTAACCCTTCACCCGACCAGTGCGCCCATTAATTGTCCCAAACAGGCTACGATAGCCGATCAAAAAGAAAAATTGTGAGTGTTGTCTACCGTATGGATATCATAATAGCCTTCTAGCATCCCTCGCTCCGTGGTCTTCCCCCATCTCAATCGCCCGCTGACCCGGCTAGCGAACGTCACGGACTAGGTGGTGCATGGACACGCATAGGCGTACCCAGGGTACTTCCCAACCCACCCGCCGACCTATGCGCGCACACGCACTGCATCAGCCTCACGTCCGCCGGTCAGGAACTTCCTTGCCCGCACCATCTCCCTTGTTTACCGGTATGATGCTCAGCCGCGTATGGGGTAACATTCTCGCCATCATTCATTCAGCGAGTGCATGCCAGACTGTTATTAAGCACTCCGCCATCTGTTATGACGACTTCTCCCTTTGAAAAGATCCAGTGGCAGGCTGCTCGGAGGTACACGGCGCGTACCTCTGTGAGAAAAGTACATCAAGGCAATAGTGAATTCGTATGACATTGACAAGTAGGAACATCTCCGATGTTGACTATACTACCACATCAACGCGTAGACTCAGAGGGTAAAGAATCTGAATGGCTTGCGAGGAGCCGAGACACACTCCCGGGTCTGCTAGCAAGTCCATGCTCCAGAAGAGACCCAGCCAGGGCGTCACTTACATTTTGCGTGGCATTGACCTTTTAAGGTTTCTCTCTTTCTTTCTTTTTGGACAGGCGCCTCATAAGGGGAGAACTATGTAGCAACTGGTACGCTTAGTGCTCCTTAGTAACGCTAAGATGAGGCCGCAGAGCCTCCAGTTCACCTCCAAGGTTTCCAGGAAGCGGCAAATGGATATGCCGAAACATGCATAATTGGTTAGTATGGATATACCTTCCAATGGCAGGTCGATTACCCTCGTTTTCGACGAACATACGAAAACCGATTAAAATATATGAATGGGGGTACACAGTATGTGCCTCCTGCATGCAATTGTTGTTGAATTCACACTCAGAAATTTGGGCTCGGAATGTGTACGGATAAGCCCGAGTTCCGACAGGCGGACTTCCCACACGTATCAGAATTTGCCATGATCTGGTCAAAGCAAACTTTCGAAAATCAACCAATCCGGAAACAAATCAAGAATATTGCTAGACATCGCGAAGGCTCTAGCAAACTTGCATGCCTGCTGTTTTTGTATGTTCGGCGAGTGCACGCCACCCGTGGTTGTGGAAACGTGACATTGCACGCAAGCACTAGACTTGGTACGTACACTTATTGCCTCAGTTTCAACCTCGGTGAGTGAATGATTGTGGTCTCGAGTTCCTGGAATAAGACCAAAGCAAGGAGCGAGCACAAGTTCTCAGATTGTTCGGAAGAGCTTGGTTGAAGATTGGAACACAGAGAGAAGCACACTCACGAGGAATTTTGTGCGCCTATGTTTCCCCTGTTTTGAATTGAGTTCTTGTCATAGGGTGTACCAGCCATCTGCAGTCGGCGTTTTGTGATGCTCATCGTTTTGACCGAGTTGAAGTAGAGCTACCTGAATTCATCACCTTTCGTACTTTCGCACGTGCGTTAAAACAGTGAGGAAGTACTTTGATTGACAAGGTGAGCAGTGTGGCGTTTACTTGTTTTGTTTTATACTTTAGTGAGTACAATTTTCGATGACTAGAATAATGACTCAAGATTTTCACCAATAGCCGGATGGGGTGTGGGCTGCGCCTCTGGAATGGCGGAACGTGGTGCTTGGTGTTGGAGCTTTGGCATGCACTCCTTGCTGATTTCTTCTTTCCTGTGCTTTAACTGCTACAACCGGGCTATTCATCCGTGGGCGACGCACTGGAGGTGAGTTGTCCCTGTTCGGGTAATATACATCTAAAGATGGTTTTACGCTTTTTTCGATGAGCCCACAAGATGTAAAGTGACAGGTACAAGTCTCATATATGACATGTGATTGAGTTGAATAGGTGCAATGTTGATGACACAGATTGACCGACAATAAAGAGTGGGTATTGTTGGCCAATCTCAAATTGACGTTGCTTTGTTCCATATCCACTGGTCATTATGGCTCCACCGGCATGTATAATCTTGGAATGAATGAACTCGTCCTCTGTGCTTTTGCGCACTCGCCTCGTTATGCGACGCGTGCGTCTCTCCCGGAAACATTTTAACGACTGCCTATCATAGATATGGAATGGCTTTGACTCGGAAGCTGCAGTGAGAAGCTTACTATTTATTCTCGGGGACGCTTTGACGCGAAGCGCCGCTTGCTAAAGGTCCATGCTGTGGTATAAATTCGGCCAGGAAATAATCCTCCCTGAACTAGTACGGCTGCTCTCCCTGCCTTATTATTCATCTTCCCTTCCTCTAGTATCTTGACTTACACTCATGTTCTCTCCCGGCCATTCAGAAACGCTGATTTTGACGCATCCGGATGCGTCGCAAGCTGGCCAAGAGCTTCTCTCGAACATGACCGCATTCTATTCCCCTACAATATATCCAGTTCCTGGCATGACTCGGCCACCCCTGGCCACGATCCCCAATTTCACAACCTCCGATCCTTCCCTATTCGTCCCCGGAGTTGATGGATGCAGTGTTGGTGTGTCAAACTATCAAGACCAGAGCGTAATGTTTCCTGCAGCTAGCGTTCAGAATCCTTGGTTCCAGCATCCGTTCGCCTTGACACTCCCTCCTACCACCGACTTAGCTATGCCGGGATTGCCAAACCCCAGTCATCAGCAACAATTCGCCCCTCCAGGCACTCCCTTCCCATATTACAGTCCTATTCAAACAGAAGCAGTCACTGTGCCTCAAGCACATGACGGAATGTCTCAACAAAGCGTTGCTGGCATGGCAGCTGCGCAAGGGTATAGTCATGTGCCGGCCCATGGGCAAGATCAACAGACCAACTTTGGGGCACACGACGCTCACTTTGCACATGAGGTGCAACAGGATGCGTTCATGAGGCCATCCAGTTCTAGTCTGCATTCACAACAGGAAAATACCCTGGAGTCTGCTGAAGGGACTCGTGACAGTATGGTAAGCTTCATCCCACTATACCCACCACTTCACCGACTAATGACTTGAATCGCAGAGGGGGCAGGAGTACAAGTGCGATCTATGCTCCCGGTGGGTCCTCGCTCGGAGAAGACCGCAACACGAAAATGGCCACAAGATACGGTTCCCGTGTCTAGTCTGCCAAGCGCTCGGACATACCGTTCCGAGGCGAGTGTTGGATTTATTTATAGCCTGGGTTGGACAGGCTTTACTGATGAATGCTTGTGGATCCAGCTTATCTCGCAAAGATTCCTTGAAGCGCCACATCGAAAGAAAGCATGCAAAAATCCTGGGTCGTTTGGCTAAGATCTTTTCGAAGCTCTTGACGCCGCTCCCTGAGAACTTGCCGGAGGTGCGGAATGTGCTATCCGGCTTCCGACCAAAAAACAAGTAGACGGGTATCTAGTGACTGCCGTGGATTCGTATACCTTTACATCGTTTTATGATTATTCACCATGACATCCCCGCGTTCTCCTTTCTTTCTCTTGTCCAGTCAACTTTTCGTTTAGTTATCACATACTTTTTTATGTGATGCCCACTCGCATGTCGCTTCAATGTTCCCAATTGCACTCATGTTAATCACGATATGCAGCTGCTACGATGAAATTAATGTTACGCTTAGTATTCCGGTTGACATGGGCCGTTCCTGCAGATCTACGCATGTCGTGTCTCTCTGCCAGGGATCTTGTTTTATGACTCTAACGACGATCTGATGATTCTGATACTGTCAAGCGGGATCGCCGATCATCACTGACGTTTTCGTGCGTTGTGTAGTAACTTCATAATTATCCGTCAAATATAACCTCTCCGAGTGGCATCTGGTGTCAGCACGCGCATTCGAGTCTCGGGCGCTACCATTAAACTTGTGAGATAGATGACTCGGTCACCCAGGTTGTTCACCACAACGCGAGTCTTATTTACAAATGTTTGGTCTGTGGCGGTGACAATCTCTGCTGGTCATGACAAGTGGAGTAGGCGCACTGACCACAAAGCACTGCAAGTTAGCAGGGAGTTCGACTCGGAAAGGGGGCGAAAAATGACTGGGAGGGCAGTCTTATACG
>JBBPMP010001021.1:0-10159 GCA_038090395.1 Boletales sp. KT-2023a
CGGGGGGAATGGGAAGTTAATGTCGCCAGGTCGTCAAGGGTCAAAGGGGGTTCGGGGAGGTCGGGGGTGGGGACTTGGTTTTCCTTAGATTGGTCAGCTAACTCTCTGATGTAGCGAAGGACGTCAGCTGAGAGGTCGTCCATCTCAAGCTGATGCATGAGATCGGTGGTGAGGGTAAGGAGTCGAGAGTGTACGTCGTGCAGGAGGGCGGTTTGGGTCGTCAGGTAAGAGTGGGCATGGATTTCGTCGGCGATGGAAAGGAGGTGAGGGAGTTCGTTGTATAAGTGTAAAAGGGATTCGAGAGGGGAATATGGTTCTAAATGATGGCAAAGAGGGATGACGAGGTCCGGGTGGTTCAAGCGCATGTACATAGCTCCCATGGCAGTAACAGGGAAATGCTCTTGTCGGAGACGATGAGCATAGAGGGGTACTGCAACAGAGAGGATAGCATTAGCATTAGCAGGGGGAGGTGTAGGGGGAACGTAGGGAGTAGTCCAAGGGATTTCGGAGGTGGTATCAACAAGAGGGAGTTCCGAAGGGGGGTTCCAGGGTGGTGAGACGATAATAGGATGAGGTTCAGGGATAGGTAGGATGGGAGAGGAGGGCATGGTGGGAGAGGACATTTCAACGATGAGAGGGAGATGGTGGGAGTTGGGATGAGGGAAAGACGGAAGGGTGAAGCTTCTTATAGTCAGTTAGAAGTCTCTTCGCGTGTTTGAACTCCGATTCGGGTAACCAGGAGTCTTCTTCGGCTGAGTACCCCTTCCATCGGATCAAGAACTTTCGGTTGTTCGGGGATCCCTTGTGTCGGATAATCTTTTCCATTTCGTACTCTTCTTCTCCATTGATAAGGTCAGGAGGAGGGGTGGGGAAGTTCGGTCCATGTACATCATTTTCGCGATAGGACAATAAGAGAGAGGCATGGAATGTGTTGTGTATCTTCCAGGTATGAGGGAGGCGGAGTTTATAAGTCAGGGGAGATAGAACGTGGGTGATTGTGAAGGGTCCTTCTCTTTTGGGAGCAAATTTCGGATGGGAGATAAGTCGTTTAAGGTTTCGGGCTTTGAGCCAAACCTTGTCGCCTTTCTGAAAGGGAGAGAATTTCCCATGGAAGCGAGACTTCATGACTTGTCTAGCAAGTTCGTGAGCTGCCAGAGCTTCATCTTGAGCTGCGGAGAGGAGTTTCAGGCGTTCTTCGACAGCTGGGAGGTGGGATTCGGCCAGGACAATGGGGAGTGGGTGGGGTTCGAAGCCCATCATGAGAAAGAATGGAGATTTGCCGGTAACAGAGTGGGGGCGGTGATTATGTGCGAATTCGGCATGAGATATCATTTCGGACCAAGTGGAGGGAGAGTTGCCACAGAAGATGCGGAGATAGGTTTCGACTTCTTGGTTGACATGTTCTGTTTCACCATCGGATTGAGGATGATAAGCGGTAGAGAGGGAGAGGTCGTATCCTAGGAGGCATCCGAGTTCTTTGGCAAAGGTAGAAGCGAATTGGGGACCACGATCGGAGATGATTTTGTCATAGAGACCAAATCGAGTGTAGACTTTGTGGAAAAAGAGGGAGGCAATTCCTTCGGCGGAGACGGACTTCTTTGTAGGGCAGAGAATCACCCCCTTAGTAAGCCCATGGTCGACCACGACCAAAAGACTATCGAAGCCATCAGAGAGGGGAAGGTCGGTGATGAGGTTGCAGGAGACCTGTTGAAAAGGATGAGTGCAGGAGGAAGAGATGGGGGAGAGGGGGGGAACTGTAGGATGAGTGTTTGCCTTAGCAGATTGGCAGGAGGCACAGCCTTCAACGTATTTGCGAATGAAGTGAGCGAGACCAGGCCACCAAAATTCAGAGGCGACGAGTTGACGGGTTTTGAGATAGCCTGGATGACCAGCAGAGGGATGGTCATGGTGGTGTTGGACAATAGAATGACGGAGGTCAGGGGGGACATAGACCCGTCCTTGGAAGGTGAGTACACCAGCATCGTACTGCCAGTCAGAGAGGTGGGAGCGGAAGCAGGCAGGAACGTTGCCCATGGTAGCACAGAGTGCATCGAGCACGAGGGGGTCAGAGGAGGAAGAGGATGCAAGCTTCTCTTGAAGGGAGGTGTCAATGAGGTTAACGAAGAGGGAGTCGGGCAGGAGGGTGACATTGTCATTATCATCGTCATGTGAGGGAAGGAGATCGGGGCGACAGGAGAGGGCATCAGGAGTGGCGAGGGAGGAGCCAGGAAGGTGGGTGAGTTTGAGGTCATAGTCAGAGATATCGAGTAACCAACGGGCCTGGCATCAGTTGAGTTTCTGGGGTTGTCGGAAGTATGTGAGGTTTTTATGATCAGTGAAAACTTGGACAGGGAAAGGGGAGCCTAAAAGATAGTGTCGCCAAGTCTTGAGACCACGAATGACAGCTAAGAGTTCTCGATCATAAATATCATAGTTGCGTTCGGTGGGGGAGAAGGTCTGGGAGAGGTAGGAACAGGGGTGCCAGTCGCCATTGGCATCGGTTTGAAGGAGGACTCCTCCAGAAGCGTATTTGGAGGCATCGGTGGCAACAGCGAAGGGTCGTGAGGGGTCAGGGAGATGGAGGATGGGTTGTGAGAGGAAGAGTTTCTTCAACTCATCGAAAGCTTGTTGACAAGAAGGAGACCAAGACCAGGGTTGGTTCTTCTTGGTAAGGTCAAGGAGGGGTTGAGCGACATTGGAATAGTTGGGAATGAATCATCAATAGAAATTGGCAAAGCCAAGGAAAGAGTGGACGTCTTTGACCTTTGCAGGGGTGGGCCATTCTCGAATTCCATCGAGTTTAACAGGATCCATGGCTAGTTCGTCAGGGCGGACAATCATGCCGAGGTATTCAACTTCGGAGACAGCAAAGTTGCATTTCTCAAGTTTGAGGTGGAGGTCGAGTTCCTCCATCCGTTGGAGAACTCGTTTGGTGCGTTCTTCATGGGTTTTCTGGTCGGGGGAGAAGATTAAGAGGTCGTCCATGTAGATCACCAGCCATCCTTCAGCGATCATATCGCGGAAAGAGTCGTTCATGAAACATTGGAAGGTGGCAGGGGAATTGCAAAGTCCGAAGAACATGACAGTAGGTTCGAAGAGGCCTTTGTGAGTGATGAAGGCAGCCTTCCACTGATGGCCATCTTTGATGTGGACATTGTTGTACCCCCAGCGAACGTCGAACTTAGTAAAGACTTTAGCTCCCTTGAGTTTGTCGACAAGGTCAGAGATGAGGGGAAGGGGGTATGCGTCACGAACCGTATGTTCGTTGACATAGTGGTAGTCCTGGCAGGGGCAGAGGCCACCATCCTTCTTTTTGACAAAGAAGAAGGGAGCAGCTTGAGGAGAGTTTGAGGGTCGGATCTTGCCAGCTTTGAGGTTCTCGTCAAGGAAGTTTTCGGTGGCGAGCCTTTCATCTGGGGTGAGAGGATAGAGTTTGCCGATTTTCAGGGTGAAGGATTCGTCAAGGTTGATCTCATGGTCATAGGGTCGGCTGGGGGGAATGTGGTTGGTTGCTTCCTTGGAGAAGACAGTAGAGAATGCAGAGTATTTGGAGGGAAGGGTGACTTTGGGTTTAGCCTTTTCAGCAGCAGCCGCTAGTTTGGTTGCTGTGGTGAGTTTGGCAATGGTAGCATTGGGAATGAATCGAGAACTGCAACGAATGAGACATTGGATGACTCGACAATTGTTATTGTGAACGAGATGTTGTTGTTCGGTTTCCTTTTTCATGTAGTCATAGAGTCGTCCATCCCAGATGGTGTTGACATTGACGTGTCGAATGGGGCGAGGGGAGATAGGAGAAGGAGGGGGGCGAGCGTGTTTTTGATAAAGGTCATTCGACTGATCTGAATCAAGAGGAATGGAGAGTTGTCGTTTTGTCCAGTCGATGGTAGGGTTGACCTGTTTGAGCCAGGGGAGTCCAAGGATAACATTTTCTTTCCCACAGTTGAGGATGTGAAAGAGAACTGAGTGAGAGACCTGTCCAATATGGATATAGAGGGTGGTGGAGAATCGAATGAGACCATTCTTGTTAGGTGATTGGTCAACATTTCGAATGGTGATGGGAGAAGAGAGTCAAGTTTTAGGGAGTTTGTGCTTCCGGACAAAGTCCCAGTCGATACAAGAGATTTGTGCTCCAGAGTCAATGAGAGCATGAGTTCCAACGGCTTTCAAGTGTGAGGGTTTGATAACTTGAACAGGGATTTGCATAGATTGTCTAGCTATCGAGTTTACAAGTACAGGCACACAAGAAAAGGAAGAGGAGGGTCATTGCGTTGGTGTACGCCCTCCATTTAAAAATCCTTGTTAGGAACCGTGAAGGAGATGTGGGCAACGGTCTCTTCATCGTCATCATCAAGCTCTTCAAGCTTGGGTAGTTCCTCAACCTTTCTAACCTCCTTTTTCTTCGGCTGAGGGGTTGAGGGGAAAGTAGGGCATGTGGAGGAGAGGTGTCCGGACTTGCGACAGTGGAAGCAAAGTCTGTTGTTGATGCAACGTTGTCTTTCGGCTTGGGTCATCTTTGGGATATGGACAGCGTCGACGTCCATGGCATTTGGGTCTTTAGTGGTGTGGGAGGAAGAGGGGGAAGAGAAGGATCGGTAGGTGGTGGTGGAGGAGCGGTTTTGACAGGCGATGTCTTCGGCATGTCCCCATTGGGTTTGGAAGTGAATTGTCTTGGAGTACCACTCCTCGACTTTCATAGGGATGGTATCCATGGTCATGATGCGACGCATAAGTTTGACAGGGATGCCAGCAGAGAAGTATCCAATGAGAACGTTCTCGTCGGTGATTTGACTGATCTGGACCTTGCTTCGGAAGGTCGAGATATAGGAGGCGAGGTCGGCTGGGTGGTTGGTATTTGGCATATAATAGGTAGAGAGCCAATTGATGGCAAGGGCTTGGGTGTCATGGTGTTCGAAGGTGGTGTTGAATTTAGCGATGAAACTGGCAAAGGTTCCAAAGCCCACTGTGGTTCCGTTGGCGTTGGTGACCAAGGCGGATTTTCGGAAAGAGGATGCCCAGGTGAGGGCAGCGCCAGCTTTCATATAAGAGAGGGCGAATGCGATCCGTTTATTGTCAGAGTTGTAGACGTCGTCATTTACCATTAGGTAAGTTCGGACGGAGTCGAGCCAAGGGGATGCCTTAGCATAGTCGCCATCGAAGGCGTCGGGAGTGCAGATGCGGAGTTTGGTAGGTTTGGTCGTCATAGTGGAGGAGGGGAAGGGGGGAAGTGCGTGGGAAGGTGCGAAGCGGTGAGAGAGAGGTGGGAGAGGGGGGGCAGGGGTGGGAGAGACAAAGAGGAGAGGTCTGGTAGCGATGGGAGTGGGGGAAGGGGGGGTGGGGTTTCGAGGAATGGAGATGGAGGCTGAGAAGTCATGGGCAAGGGTAAGAGTTTCTTCTCGTTTGAGGTTGTCAGGGACTTGGACGTCGGAGTCGTCGTCTTGATCAGGGTATTCAGTGGCAGTGGGGGAGGGGGAGGAGTCAGAGGGAAGTTCCTGTGCCCTAGAGCGATAGGAGTCAAGGAGCGACCTGGGGAGGTCGGTACGACGAGGGGGTGGGGATGAAATGGTGGGGAACTACAGCGATGGTAGCCCGAAGTAGAGCTTAGTTTTTTTGTTACACTTGGTCCGGGTAGGAACGAGCGTAGGCTCAAAGAGAACTAAAGGCGAGAGTCAAAGGTTCGAGGAAGTCTGAGCTGGACTTGCCAGACGTCAAGGGATTCAACCGACAAGACGATCGGTGGAGGATCAGAGATTCAGTCGACAAGAGAAGTCGACAGAGAGATCAAGGGAAGTCGTCTGACGAAGCAGTCGACGAGGGATCAAGGGGATCGTGAGGAGATCAAGGTAGATTGAGCAGAACTAAGCTAAGGTACATAGATGTACGACAAGGCTTTAAGTAATACTCAAGATAAAGTTAAATCGGAGAAAAGAAAGATAAGAACCACCTCATGGTAGAGATAGGAAAGAACATGAGGTGACGGAAATGAAAGACATGAAGTGAAGATAACAATGGCGTGTGACGAACGTGTTGTACGTTCTAGAACACTCTAAAGAAGGTGAAGGAACCGGGTGATGCCGGTCTAAGTATGACAAAGAAAAGAAATGAGGGAATCGTAACAGGAGGTAAGCGATTATGTTGCTTTCCCAGAGCTTATAATTGGAGCCATTAAGCTTCAGCATATCCTTGAGAATAGAAGTCATGGTGTGGGTGTGGACCTGAGGAATAGATGTCAGCATGGGAACTTTCCGGAAGTGTGGATAGGAGCAGCTTAATGCCGCATCACTGGATGTCCAGAGCCTCTGGACCTGGAATGACATAGTCTCCCCCTGCCCTCGGCACTGTGAGCATTTACAAGAAGTGGAAATCAATCCACGTCACTTGTGTCTGGCAGAGTGAACCGCACAGGACAGCTCTAGACTGATCTCCGGGAGCAGAAATTAATCCGCATCGCTCAGAGCCAGGTGTGAACAGTCGTATAGGACGACTGGAGTCCATATCTCTGGGAGTGGAAATGAGTCTGCATCGTGCAGAGTCAGGTAGGGTGTCCAGAGCAGGTAGGGCAGAGTGAACCGCATGCTTTAACCCGCTTGGGGCTCATAACCTGTTGCAAGTGCACACATTTAGTAATGCGGAAAGACTCCGGACTAACCTTTGTAGTTAGGACTCTTAATGTGACACTTGGAGGTATGAGTTAAAGTCTCGTGTGATTAAAGTCCGGACTGGACTGGACTTAAATACTGGAGGACTGGAGTCTGTGTGAACTACTAACTACACTACATATATACATATATCTGTGTACTCGTTCAACACTTCGAACGCCTGCGAAGGAGTATAATGTTCAAAAGGGCAGTCAGCAAGAATGTGGCCAGCTTGATTGCAACGAGCACAAGCGCAAGTGGGACAGAAACGATCTGAGTGACCCCAATGAGAACAAGCAGTGCAGAGGGTGTGAAAGCAGAGACAGACTGGATGACCAGGGGCAGATGTAAGGCAAGAAGGACACTTGTACTCAGTACAGTTTTCCCAATAGTGTCCAAGCCAATTACAGTGGTAGCAGCGGGTGGATGGCGAGGTGGGGGATAGAGAGATGGGAGAAGAAAGGGTCTGGACTGCTGACGAGAGGATACGATGGCCATTAGGACTGCGGAAGAATTGAATGTGTTCTCGGTTGTGTGCAAGCATGCCTTGATCGACGATGAACCCATCAGAGAAGACAGCAGGGTCGTTAACATGATGATGAGGGATGAGCTCGACAGAAGAGAGCTGATTAGCAAGGGGTTGCGGTGCGGTGGCAATAGGCAGGGGAGGAGGGGATGGGGATGTGACAAGGGCTTGGGAGGTAGTGATGGTGGGGATGGAATCAATGGAGGCGAGGTAGTGGTCACGATCAGCAATGGGAAGAGAAAGGTAGACACGACGGAAAGTAGGATACAACGAAATGGGATCTAAACATTCAATGAAAATGTGAAAACCGTGAAGGTGAAGAATGAGAAGAATACGTTTGGGGAGACGATTGATATGCATACAAAGAGGAAGGCCGAAAGCAGCAGGAAGGTCAGAAGGAGCAGACAGAAAGTGATAGTTTTGTACTTTAGCAACATCGAGAAAGAGGCATACAAGTTCCTGAGTGATTAAGTCCTCTGTGTAAAGCAGATCATTTTCAAGGGTGTGGATGAGGGTGGGTTCGGCAAGGATGCCAGCATAGAGGGTGTTGATGGCGGAGGCGGGTAAGTAGATAGCCTGTACAGGCCTGGAACGTAAGGGAGAGGATAAAGAGATAGAACTGGAAAGGTGTCCTGATAACAGTGACGAAGAGGGAGAAGAGGAGTTGACAGACATTGTGAAGTAGGGAGAGAAGGAAGTTGAGAAAAAGAGAGAAGCCGAGACAAATTAGAATGATCTGTGGACAGGACAGTCTGAAAAACGACAAAAACACTCGTGTTCAAGGAAATGAGTAGAGGAAAGTTTGGGATGATGAAGAAGGAACAAACGTCTGGCGCAAGACTTGGAATTGAATAATTGGGAGTAAGCAACTTCGATGGGAATAGCGTTCATGGGGAATTATCGCAGAGAGTGGGTCTTTTTGTAAGCGGAGAGGATGGTCTGTGCGTGGCGAAGATTACGTTCAGGTTCCCAGGTGTTTTCTGATGCTGCATAGCCTTTCCATGAGGTTAGGTACTGATAACGGCCAGGGGAGCCTTTGTGTGAGAGAATTCTGTCTACCTCATATTCTTCTTCACCATCAATGATGTCAGGAGGTGGAGTGGGAAATGAAGGGCCATATGCTTCAGTGGAACGAAAGGGGGAAAGAAGGGTGGCATGGAAGATGTTATGGATTTTCCATGTGGGAGGGAGACGAAGGCAGTAAGTGAGAGGAGATAGTACCTGACTAATCTCAAAAGGTCCTAGTCGTTTGGGGGCTAGTTTCCTAGATGGGAAGGGAATGCACAGGTTGGTGGCTTCAAGCCAGACCTTATCTCCAACTTTCCATGGAGAGAATCGTCGGGTACAGTGTTGAGTCATCAATCGGTGAGCGGATTTGTGTGCTGCTAGGGCTTCCTTTCATGATTCTTCTAGGGCGTCGAGGCGAGAGGAGAGAGCTGGGATAAAGGTCTTTCCGAGTGGGGGATAGGCATGAGGGTTGTAGCTGAGCATCAGGGAGAAGGGGGAAGTTTTGGTGGATGAGTGGGGGGCGGAGTTGTGGTGGAATTCAGCAGAGGTAATGAAAGAAGACCAAGAGTGCGGTTGATTTCCACAGAAGAGGCGGAGATAGGTTTCGATCTCCTGATTTGCTTGTTCTGTTTGGCTGTTGGTTTGAGGGTGGTACGCGGTGGAGAGGCGAACGTTGTAGTGCAGTAAGTGAGCGAGTTCTCTGGCAAAGGCTGAGGCGAATTGTGGGCTGCGATCCGAGATGATGGAATCATGTAGTCCGAATCATTTGAAAACATTGTTGTAGAAAAGGAGGGCTACGCCAGCAGCATCAATGGATTTTTGACAGGGCATGAGAATTATCCCCTTCGAAAGGCCATGGTCGACCACAACCAACAGAGAATCAAAACCTGAGGAGATAGGAAGGTCGGTGATCAGGTCCATAGAGAGCTGGCGAAAAGGAAGAGACATGGAAGAGGGGGTAAACTTTGGCGATTTTAGGAATGAAGGACAGTTTGAGGTCGATGGTGTGATCGAAAGAACGATGAGGGGGTAACGTGCTAAACATCTTTTCAGAAAAGACATCAGTGAATTTGGTGCACCAGGAGGGGATTTCTATGAGTTTGGGTTGTTCTTGTTGGGCCAGGTGAGTAGACAGTGTGATTTTTCCGAGATGTTGGGGGTAGGTTTCGTCAACATCCTCAGTCCAGGGCAGATGCTCACTAAGAGGTACCACAGCATCCTGGAGGGTGAGGGTATTGGCGGACCAATCTATGATCAGGTTTCATTTCTTCAACCAGGTCATTCCAAGAATGATGCAGGAAGAACCGAGTAAGGTGACAAGGAAGGTGATTTTATCCGATAGCTGGGGAAAGATGACGTTGGCAGAGATGGAGTATTGGATGGTTCCTTGGTGATTTGGGGTACCATCTATGTTATAGGCGGTGAGTTTCTGGGGAAGTCGTCGAATGGCAGAGCGAAGTTTGGGTATGAGGGAGACATCGATGAAGTTATTTGTTGCACTGCAGTCAACGAGAGCGGTGGTGGTAACGGTTTGTGATCCTGCTTGTAGACAAACTGGGAGATGCATAGTTTGTTCATTTGACAGTCCTACAATTACAGCAGAGATATCTAGGGAAGAGGATGTTACTACATCTTCCCTCATTGAAAACCCGAAGAGGAATCATCCTTAGCTTCGTCGAAACAAAGCTTCAGGGTTTGAAGGATTTCTCCTTTGTCTTTTCCTGAGGTTCTGAGTTTGGAGATGTAAGATTCCAGGGCAGTAGGTTGTTTGGCAGGTGCAGAAGGAGGAGGAGTGCTGGAGGTGGTTTCCATGGTTTGGATGCATTGTCTGGGGGAGGGGGTATGTGAGGTGGATGCGAAAGTCTTGCATTGTTGGGTGTTGTGTCCCTTCTGGGGACAGCGAAGACAGAGTCCCTCTCGAAAGCAGCAAGTGTGGCAAGGGTGGGGTAGGTAGCCAAAGAGGTGGTAGGATGGGGGGCTGGAATTG
>JBBPMP010001022.1:0-10136 GCA_038090395.1 Boletales sp. KT-2023a
AGACATCCTTCGATCGCTCTCCTCCAGGAAGAGCATCCTACAAAGAATTTATGTTGTTCTTCATATCCAACCTCGCAAATGATGCGAACGATGTGGGTTTAGCCAGTAATTTGCTTCATTTAATGTCGGTCAAAATCCTTCGGCGTTTGAGCAAGCTTGGCTCTTCTGCTCCCAATTGGCTGTCCAACATGGTCCTGAAGACATGTGCTCGTCTCCAAGATACCCTCGACTTGAGGACGACGGAGCTACAGGTTACCAAGCCCAAACCGTATTGGAATCCCTCTGAACTCGATCTCGTCGGCGATACTCAGCTTTCACTCCCACGTTGTAGCGAATACGTACGCAATGTCCTTGCAGACGTCGGTCGTTCATCCCCTGCGACTCCCTTCCACCCCAAAGAGTACTACAGGGGTACGCTTGAAGATTTCTTGTTGGACAAGACATTTTTCGACAAGGCCTATAGCGCGGACCCTTTCGTCGCTCTCTATGATGTGGAGCTATCAGTCCAGAGGGGTATCGACCACTGGGTTGCTCACATCACAAATGTAGACGAGGCTTGCATGCAGCTTGCCACGTTGATGGATGCATATCTGTCCTGTGGATCACAGACGTACTTCGATAATCCAGAACTACAGTCGATCATGGCGCTGACAGCGCTGGAAGTGTGGGTCGCACTCGACACGCTGGTTGTTGCGAAGATCCCTATGCTTTCCGAGTACTCTCCAGAAATTCCGGTAACTTTGTTAGAATCACTGCTCCTTCGCGAGGCGACAAACCTCCAACGTCTTTCTCGCGTGTACCTGTACCTCTCCAATCGTCGCTCCATGTCACGTGCAGGACTGTCGGTGTGGTCAAATGAGTTTACTGAAGACAGCTTTTCTGTTCGTTACTATGACAGTTCGCGTGACTTGCAGGCCCTCAGGCATCGCATGGAGGGGAAGACAATTTCCAAGGGACCTGAAAGCAGGGAGGAGCATGAAACCCTGGCGCTTACCTTCCGTGGCGTCATTTTCTGCCAACAGGATGGATACAACTCGCGCGGAGAATTTGACAAAGATGCAGAATCCACAAGATCGCTGGTGCCTGTCCTGTCATCGCATATCAAAGTCATTTCCTTTGAGTTGCAATGCCCGCTTTCATTTCGTGTTTGGCGTTCTGTCACATTGCATCTTCTATACCGCTTTGACAGGGCCAGAGTGGAACCACTCGCTCTCGATCCTGAATCGAAATCCCTAGATTTACTTCATGACATTCCTGAAATGCAGCCCTATCTTGCCGAGCATTCGTACTGCCGGATATCCGCATGCAGTCAGCTTCACCTCGCATTTTGCCACTCCAAGGGTCATGATTTGCGCATGGGCCCAAGATTGCGTTATGCATTTTCGTGGATTCATTCTCGTGGCGAGCGGTCGAGATGGTGTGGAATTGGGGAAGGCCCATTGTCACAGCTCATCACATACTACAATATTCTTGGCGGTGACAACGCCCATCGTCCTATCCGAGCAAAAAACCTTGCTAAATATGTTGGAGATACTATCCACACTTCTAATGATGTGTTGGCTTCTCAATCCGAGTGCCATTCAGATTTCTCTCTTGATGAATTTATTGCTTGTGGTCACTTGCGTAGTGGTGGCTCACTCCAATGGCTCAACATTCTACGACAATTGCGCGGGAGGACTTTCAATTTCTACTCTCACGAAATCTATTTTACCCTTGCTCAGGCAACATTACAAGTTGGCCCACTCGATGTGAACACACATGAGTGGGTATGGCACCAGGAACTTCAAGACCCATCCTTCTGTAATGCTCTACTCAATGAGCTTGAGATTCTGTTCTTGGATACTAGTACTAGCTCATTGGACGAGGTGACGATGCGTACTATTTCTATGCTGCTCACTCGAATACTTGTATCAAGCCCTTGTGAGGACCTTTCGGGGCGAACTCTCCATCTTCTTCGGGACGTACGCAGGAAGACTCTGGCATGGGTCCAAGAGCTTGCATATAATCTGATACAAGCGCCTATGGATGGGGAGCGATGTCAGGTTCTCTACAAGATGGCTACCACCTGTCGGTGCACGTTTGATGTCAGTGTTGGTTTACTCCACAGGGTTATCGATTCCGCAGAGGATGTGGAGGCTCTACTGGCCTGTGCTTTCTTTATACAGGCGACAAACCACTTTCCTGCATTTTCAAAATTTAAAATGATGAATCGTCCCGGTCCCCATCTCAGCTTTTCCGACATCCACGATTACTCGAGACTTCTCCATCAACGAGATCGTCGGCTCTCTGTCGCTGTTGAAGGATTATTGAGGGATACCATCAAAACTGAGGTCACAGAGCGGGGCATCGACCTCGCGGTACGCAACGTTTGGCCTGGATATCGACCTGGGCCCAAACGTTGGAAACTCGAGGACCCAAACTCTCATTGGTTGGTCTGCGCAACGAGTGAAACCCCGGGTCGACATCCGCAAAATGTCCGTATTAACCTGCTTGATGGGTCACTCCTGGTCGACAGTCGGCCAGTGGCAAACTTGCCATACGAAATTCGAGTGCATCCATTATACAGTGGACTGTTTTCTGAGGTATGTTTATACCGAAGATTGTGACATGGAGTGGATATGAACTGCAATTTACAGAGGGCTCTTCACATCGTTCCATCCGGCCTTCCAGGAATGGATTTTGCGACCTTAGGCATGATCGATGACCGCTTCGTAAGTGGTTCCGACCCACAAAACACACAATAACTAAAATGTTGCAGTTTCATTTTTCGCTCAGACATGAAGATCTAGTAATTCGAGCCCATCACAAGGACACAACCAATATCTTGCAGGTCATTCCTCCAGACCAATTAAAGAGCGAGCTTCCAACATGTCTCATCGAAAACCACAATCATTGGTTTAATTTTGCTACATCCACGATTTATATCCGCCTCATTAGGGATGAGCCTGATTGGGAGATAGTTGGCACGCCTGGTCAATACCGCGTATGCAAAGACAGTGAGTCTCTGGTAGACATGAAGAGCCGGACGTGGGCAATGGTCTCCGGTCTGTTGAAGGGTCTAGAAGATCCCGAGAATCTCATAATCACCGTATCCACCGCTGATTCCTCACATGCGCCACGATTATCTGTTGCCATACCTCGCCATGGGTTATCCTTCTTTCTTACCATGGATGGAGATTTAGAGTCGGAGGATTTCAAGGGAATGATCTATGATGAGAACCAAGATATTGGGACTCTCTTTGGTTTAGACAGTCGACTCGTTCTTCGGGGGAAAGCTGAATTCCAAGAGGGGTTTGTCCCAAGATGTGTTCTGATACCAACCCATCGGTTTCCAGAATTCAATCCGTTTGCTCCCACATACCATGTCTATAAAGTGGATACTGAACTGGGCCGCTTAGCGGGCCCTGATTTTGGTGGAAAAGAGTTTCTATCATATCTGCATGCGAAGACAAGCATAGACTGGCGGCCAGACCCACTGACGGCCAAAACAGGCGCCCAGGAAGCACTGTCTTTTGTAGCATCTGCAGATAATCCGTCAATACAAACGAATCCAGTTAGATTGATCAACAATATCATTTACCAACAGCCGGAAAATACCTTTCCGTGGTACCCCCAGATTGCCGCTCAGGAACCTTTTCTTGCAACATACAAACATCCGAATTTGAAATGCATGCGCGCAACTTCGCGGTCCGAGTATTTGTTTCCGTACAGTGATGCTACGCGAACCTTCGAACTGCCAGGAGGTAGTGATGATATGCGATATTTATTGTCATTCACGGACCTCGAACTCGAGGATCTTGTTCATACTGCAGCATTGTTAGTTCACCGCAGGTCACTCGATGCGCCCACAAGCACAAGCATCGCATCAAAATGGTCGAAGATTTGGGGCGATTCTATGAATGGAGATGTCACTCAATCGCCATCACCGTATGATAGGGTAGTATGGAACCCGGATCTCCAGCGAGTCTTTCCAGCAAAAGTACACGACATCTTCAAGTCACCGGGACACGATAATGACGCCGGCCATCAATTTCAGCTACTATTTCTGTTTCCCACTCGAGCATATTGCTCGTCGCACCCTCAGACGGCCTTTCTCTCGATGTTCCTAGCATTTGCGAAGCAGGAGCGGTACTGCTGGGTCAACTATATGGACTACCGCCTTTTGGGTGGGTACTCTCCCACGAGGAAAATATTGCAATATCATATCCATGGCTCTCGACACCTGCATCCAAACAAGACCAAGATCGATCATGCGGTGTGGCATAACGTCGATGCCGTCGTGGAATGCCTGCTTGATTCTTGGCCATCGAATGCCATCCCGGCATTTACCTTAGATCCTGGAGTCTGGGACGTGGAAAGTTTGACCCTCACTCTGGGAGCACTCTTCTCGAGCTGCTATCGCAACTGGAAACTAATGGAGGATCTCACCCGTGTCCTCAAAGTACCTCACCCGCAGACAAGGCCACGCGCTGTCCTACATATGAACCATCTTAATCTTCAGCCTTCTCATACCACCCCTGGTCTCGGATCGCGGCCCACTAGTACCCTGGCGCACACTACTACAGATTATCACATCTCCCACACCTTTCCATCCTCATTGTGGTTTTTTCCACACCAACATTCATGGCAAGTTACCCTGGATAAGTTACTCTCCGAACGACATGCACCATCGCTCCCACATTCGATTAAGCCACCGTTATACAAATCATATAGCGACATATGCTTGTCTCGTGATGCTCCAGAACTTGGTCAACTACTATCCTGTCTTCCAACCCAGATGAATGGAGGCAATCCACCCTTCCTGGAACAGTACATCACTGATCTTGATGCCAGCGCACGGCATGTTCGCGAGGAACACGACAAACGCTGCAATAAGGTGAAAAAGTATCCGATACATGAGCTCGAGGAACACTTTGTGCAATGCAAAGGGAAATACATAGATGCTGTACGACATTTCGAGAGATGTTTGGGTCCAATGGACGATTTTGAACAGGTGCTCGTTCGATGTGGTCAATGGCCACAGATCACATCGCAATCTCTCTTGAAATGCCTCGCATCCACCTCGACGATTAAACTCTCGGAGGGCTGGAGGCACTGCTTGTCATCATTTGCCCTTCTCCTATTGGAATTTCAACGGTCCCGGAGGTTGTTGCGGTTTGCCTTGGAAGGACTTGAAGAAGAGTTCGTGAAGGAGTTTGAGCATGAAGGATGTGATGGGTGGAATGCCGAACAATACCCCGATTGGTTACTACTTCAGGTATGTTCTAATTTTCAATGACTGAAGGCATACGCTCATTTACATCATTTGTTCGATTTTCATATCAGTTACAAGGAAATTTCCTCATGCGCCATGAGCAAGTCAGCGTTGCATTGGAAATGATATCCCCACAATCGGGGGTGAACACAGTAATGCAGGTTAACATGGGTGAGGGGAAGTCCTCAGTGATTATCCCGATTGTGGCTGCCGCCCTTGCCGATGGTCACCAACTTGTCCGTGTCATTGTTCCCAAAGGACTGAAGGTCCAAATGCTGCACCTCCTTTCTGAGCGTCTCGGCGGTCTTGTGAACAGGCGGGTTTACTGCATACCATTCACACGTTCTCTCTATTCGCAAACATTGCAGATTGACTACATATACCAAAATATGTCTAGGTGCATGGAGGAGCGCGGAATTTTACTTGTTCAGCCGGAGGATGTGTTATCACTCAAATTAACAAGCGTCGAAAGTCAGTTCACCGATACTAAGTCTTGGCAGACACGGAGGCCTCTGGACTCAACACATGAGGATCATGTGGTGATGGCGGCCATGTCATTGAAACATGTGAGTGCCAGGTTCAATGGCAAAGGTGAATTCCAATCTAGTTGCTTAACAATACCAGTTCAAAAATAGTTATCTCGCTACTGTGATGCGAGCGCTTTGTGATCTCCGTCACTCAGCCACAGGGCGACTTGAAGGCGCGGATAACATGTTGAAGGGAGCTGCATCTCAACTTCTAGATCTTCAGAAGTGGCTTCATTCTCGTGCCCGAGATATACTCGATGAGAGCGACGAAATACTCCATGCTCGACACCAACTGATTTACTCTATTGGCGACCCTCAACATATGGAAGGATACCCAGACCGATGGACGGTCATTCAGAATGTTCTAAGACTCATGAAACGCCATGCGTCATCCCTTTCCAAAGATCTCCCGCACTTGATAGACTGTGGAAGCCACGAGGCTGGATCGTTTCCACACTTCCACATCTTGCGAACCTCGGATGCAAGTCGACGGCTGATATCATTGCTCGTGAAGGATGTGATGGACGGTCGTCTGTCCGGTTTTGACTTTAGATTTATTGACCAAACACGACGGGAGGCAATGCGCAGGTTTTTGTCTGTTGATGATGTTGGACCTGACATAGCAAAAGAGGTGGAGGGGTATGCCAAGATTTCTCGGCAGAAAAATCTCTGGAATGGTTTACTCCTCCTCCGCGGTCTCTTTGCATCCAACATCCTCTTGTTTTGCTTCACAGAGCGGCGGTGGCGCGTGGATTACGGCCTTATCCCGAAATCAGTGTGGTCTCGTAGCCATTCCATATCAAGCAAAAGACGTTCCAGTGCTTGATGCGCAGTTCGGTCATCCGGATATCACCATTTTACTCACATGCTTGTCCTACTACTACACTGGTCTCGGAAAGGATGAGCTGAGGCTTTCTTTTCAAACTCTTCAGAGACAGGATGATCCTGCAGCGGCATACGTGCTCTGGGTTCGAGAACACGGTTCTGCCTCGCTACCTGCCTCATTGCAAACCCTTAGAGAGTTCAACCTCGAGCCATCGGAACAATGGGACAACGAAATATTCCCGACTTTTGCTTACAATCAAGCAACGATAGATTTCTACCTTTCTCACATCGTGTTTCCGAAGGAAGCGAAGGAGTATCCCTGGAGACTCGCTGCTTCTAGCTGGGATCTAGCAGAGAAACGAGAGCGTTTGATAACTGGTGAGCGATCCTGTGTGGTCCATAGTACTACCATAAAATCAGCTCGCTGATCCCACCAATGGCCATAAGGATTCTCTGGTACCAATGATAGTCGATATTTGTTACCCACTACTATTAGCCCATGGGAGCTTGATCATCAGCAAGGAGCCAGCGCGCGAGTTCTCGGTTATCTTCTCCAGCAAGAAAATGACTCCTATGCGGTAATTGCTGGCAAGTCGAAGAATGATCAGCCACGAAGAACATTGAAAATTCTCGAAATGATCTCTGGCCAAGAGCCCAGAATCCGTGTCTTGCTGGATGTCGGGGCACAGATAATGGATGTATTCAATGGGGAGCTAGCCAGTGATTGGCTGGACCTTACTAGTGCTGCTGGTGCTGTCTATTTCGATGAGGGCGGCCAGTTGATGGTTCTCGCAAGAAATGGAACTAGACAGACACTGTTGTCATCATCTCTGGCTGAGAGGCTCGACCGTTGTGTTATTTATTTGGATCATGCTCATACGATAGGTACGGACCTGAAGTTCCCTAATGGGTTCCGAGCTGCTGTCACTCTGGGTCCAAAACTCACGAAAGACCGACTGGTACAAGGTACGATCATCCTTTTGCATTTCGATCACGGGTATTTATGTAGTCTTGGGCACTAGGTTGCATGCGCATGCGCAAGCTTGGCCGTGGTCACTCGGTCATGTTCTTTGCCCCCCTCGAAGTCGATCAGAGCATCCGTTCGATTACCCACAAGGAAGATCGAAATATCCGAATTACTACCGCCGACATCTTAAAGTGGGCAATCCATGAAACGTGGACAGATATCCAGCAACAAGCACCCCAGTGGGCGCAGCAGGGTATGAGCTACAAGCGCAGATGTGATGCATGGTCCCGTTTCTGTAACAACGAGATCACGTCAGAAAAGATGGGGGATGCATGGCTCGAATCGGAAACCAAATCACTTTCCGACCTCTATGCGCCGCGTCTAGTTCAGAAGATGCCAGACTCGGGTGTGTCAACATTGGAAAAGGATATTTATCGACACTGCGAAACCCTCGGAGTTGCCAAGTCATCCATCAATAGTGCACAACTCGATGAACAGGTCGAACGACAAGTCAACCGGGAGATCGAGCGTGAGCGACAAGTGGAGTTACCTCCCAAGGCAGAACCGGCGGAGCATTTCCTTCATCCGGATGTGAGGACTTTTGTGACGAAAGGCATCCTCCAGGCATCCAAGGCATTTCGTCCTGTCTTTACGAGCCTGGAGCAGAGTTCTGTAGCCGCGGTAGCGAAAAAGATCCACGACTGGAGCCCATTCATTTTGGCAACCGCAGATTTCTGCGAGACAATCAAACAGATACCAACATATGGGAGGGTGGATCAATATTTGCGGCCTGTCCAGTGGGTTCTTTCTGGAAAAAAGAGAGGAAACAGAGTACTCGTGATCCTCAGTCCATACGAGGCCAACATCCTGATTCCAGACATCAGAGTCAGCAAACACGTTCACCTCCACGTATATACGCCTCGCACATCCTGGCGAATGAAACCTACGGACGATCTCAAGCTCTACACCATTCCACCGGTCCCCGAGGACTGGACTCCACCTTGGGACCTAATCGATCAGCTGAACATATTCGCTGGACAGCTGTATCTCACAGACTGGGATGCATACATGCGACTAACACATTTCCTTGACCTGCGCCAGAAGGATAAGGCGAAAAGCGTGGCAGCAAGGTTCAATTTATTCAACTTTGGTTCCACGAAGGACTTCGAAAATGAACACTCGGACTCGCTCTTGCCTTCGGTCATGATGCTTCTTGCGATGCGGAGGAAAGGCTTGCCGTTTTCGGAGACGCATATGGGAAAAATTCTCCAAGGGCAGTTACTCACTAAAGAGGACTTCATACCCCCAAGCCCTGCCGAACCTAGTGATGATGGTGCCCTAGGAGTCGGGGTGATGCAACTCAGCGTCTGGTCAGGGGGCGCCTCGCATTCAAGTTCAGATGTGGACTGTCAGCGCGATGGGGCCATCAATATTGGATTATCAGAGTTCATGGAAGAATCCGGAAAGCCGACGACAAGCCCATCTTCAGAATCAGATTTGGGAGTGCAAGGAGACGGCTTGACCCGATGAATAGCTTTACCGAGTGAGTTTTCCGATACCCAGTTCTTAACAATCAACTTACGTGTTCTTAGCGTTGGCAGGAAGGTCCTCTATATGTCCCATTTCTCAGCTATGTTCTCCCTTGAAGGCTAGCGAATGACAGAGACTCAGACGATGTCGCTGAGACAACGACTAGTGTATTAGCGACAGATTGATTCTCTTGTCTTCTTGTTACTATCGCGTGCCGCAATCTTAACTTCCATTACAGCTTGTTAGTTTATCCTTTTCTTCTCTTGTGCATAGCCGCTTTATAACTTTGCTTGTCGTAATGATCACACCTCAGTCTCACCTTTGTGGCGACTATACTGTTTATGTTGTACTAGTCCTACATTATGAAGCCGCACCCGCTTCAAAGACGACATAGGCACTATGTTTGTTTCGAACTACACCAAGCAATGCATCAAGTCTACGAAGAACAACTTGCAGGATTAATGAACCCAGCAGATAGAGAATATCAAAGCGTTCCCGCAGCTCATTTTGTCGGCAACTTACAGCTGGGGTGTCTACGTCCACGTTCTTGACTGCGGTCAATGATGATCGCGAGACCGGTCCCGGTCACTAAACGATTGTTTAGTGATTGCCTGGTCGCACAATGGCAGAGTCAAGCTTCCGGATCTCCATTATGCATGACGTATGTATTTGGCAGACTGTAGATCGTGTACTTATCGTACGCACGATAGGTCACGTGTGCGCACGGCTACAACCACAGTTGCCAGGTGCCATTTAGTTACGCACGATTCCTTCAAACGCAGAGCCGGCCCTGTGGCATGTGAACTTGCACCCTCTGGAAACGGGAGACCGCCTGCGGGTTCGATCTTTTCGGCACCGATGGACCTGATCTTACGATTTGGTATTAGTTCCCCTCGCGTGCCAAAGGGACTCTCGTCCATGTTCACCTTTAGCTGCATTTCTGAAACAGTTGCCCGCGTGATCACTCGCGCGTTTCATGGGCGGACAATGGCCTGAAGTGCACCAGGCCAAAGTGTAAGATCTGTGTGCGAAG
>JBBPMP010001023.1:0-10136 GCA_038090395.1 Boletales sp. KT-2023a
GTGGGGGAGACGAAGAGAGGAGGTCTGGTGTTTATGGGAGTGGGGGAAGGGGGAGTGGGGTTTCGGGGAATGAAGATAGAAGCGGAGAAGTCGTGGGCAAGGATGAGAGTTTCTTCTCATTCAAGGTTGTTAGGGACTTGGACGTCAGAGTTGTCATCCTGGTCAGGGTATTCAGTGGCAGTGGGGGAGGGAGAGGAGTCAGAGGGGAGTTCTTGTGTCCTAGAGCGGTAGGAGTCAAGGAGCAACCTGGGGAGGCCAGTACGACAAGTGGGTGGGGATGAAATGGTGGGGAACTACAACAATGGTAGCCCAAAGTAGAGCTTAGTTCTTTTGTTATGCTTGGTCTGGGTAGGAACGAGTGTAGGCTCAAGGAGAACTAGAGACAAAGGTCAAAGGTTCGAAGGAGTCTGAGCAAGACTTGCCAGACGATGAAGAGTTCAACCGATAGGATGATCGGTGAGAGATCAGAGGTTCGGTCAACGTAGAGAGTCAATGGAGAGATCAAAGGGGTCGTCCGACGAAGGTAGTTGACGAAAGATCAAGGGGATTTCTAAGGAAGACAAGGTTGATTGAGCAGAACTAAGCTAAGGTACATCAATGTACGACGAGGCTTAAGTAGTACTCAAGATAAAGTTAAATCGGAGAAAGGAAAGATAAGAATCACCTCATGGTGAAGATAAGAATAAACATGAGGCAGCAGAAATGAAAGACATGAGGTGGGGATAAGAAAGGCATGTGACGAACGTGTTGTACGTTCTAGAACACTCTAGAGAAGGTAAAGGAACTGGGTGATGCCAGTTTAAGTATGACAAAGGAAAGAAACGGAGGAATTGTAACAGATAGCCTTTCTGATCGCAGCACTTGGCTGTCCACCTTTTTATTTAGATCACCCAGCCTTAGGGCTATTCTCGTGCAGCCTTGTGCTGCCTTGCTGACTTGGTATGACTGGCACGTTATGGTATATATACCAGCTTGTATCATAGAGTAACCTTAAGCAATTCCTACTTGGGTTTTCACCTTCATCCCTTGTCCCTCAGTCCTCAGTCTTGGGCCTTCATTGCCCCTTCCCTTGTTCTTTGTATTCTAGTCTCTACCTGAGCTAGTCTCCTCATCGTCCCTGGCAGCAACCCCAAAGATCCCTCTGCCTATACTACGTCCAACTGACGTTAGTCCGTTGATCCACTCTTACACCATCAATGCCACCTGAGAACCCCTGTCCTGACTCTGACCCTGAGACCCCTGAGTCATCCCTAGGCCTATACAGCATCACTCTGTCACTCCAGACCCTAGTTCCTGAGTTAATGCACATAACCCCTGACCTCCTTGACTTGAAGGTGATCCTTTCAAGTCTACAACCGTTCCTACCCAGACCAGTTGTAACACCCCCTAGCCAACCCTATGACCATGAAATCAATCTTGATGAATCTTTCACTCCAAAGATCAACAAACTCTACCCCCTCACTCCTCATGAAAAACTTGCTACCAAAGCCTTTCTCAATGAAAACCTCAAAGTGGGCAAGATTCACCCCTCAAACTCCTCCCAGGCTGCCCCCTTCTTCTTTGTCAAAAAAAAGGATGGTGGCCTCCACCCCTGCCAAGACTACCACTATGTCAATGAGCATATTGTCCACGATGCTTACCCTCTTCCCTTTATCTCTGACCTCATTGATAAACTCAAAGGAGCTAAGGTCTTCACTAAGTTCGACATTCGATGGGGGTACAACAATGTTCGCATCAAAGATGGTCACCAATGGAAGGCTGCTTTCATCACCCACAAAGGCCTCTTTGAACCCACTGTCATGTTCTTTGGACTTTGCAACTCCCCTGCCACCTTCCAACATTTCATGAGCAACTCATTCCACAATATGATTGCAGAAGGATGGCTGGTCATTTACATGGACAATCTCTTGATCTTCTCTCCTGACCAGAAAACCCATGAGGAATGCACCAAACGTGTTCTCCAATGAATGGACAAACTCAACCTCCACCTCAAACTTGAGAAGTGTAACTTCACTATTTCTAAAGTCGAATACCTTGGCATGATTGTCCACCCTGACAAACTAGCCATGGATCCTGTCAAACTCAATGGCATTCAAGAATGGCCTACAGTACCCCTACCAAAGTCAAAGATGTTTGCTCCTTCCTTGGCTTCACCAACTTCTACCAACAATTCATCCCCAACTACTCCAACATCACCCAACCCCTCCTTGACCTCACCAAGAAGAACCAACCCTGGTCTTGATCCCCCCCTTGCCAACAAGTTTTCAATGAGTTAAAGAAACTCTTTCTCTCCCAACCAATCCTCCACCTCCCCAACCCCTCTCAACCCTTTGCTATTGCAACTGATGCATCCAAATATGCCTCTGGAAGGGTTCTCCTTCAAACCGATGCTAATGACAACTGGCATCCCTGCTCTTATCTCTCCCAAACTTTCTCCCCTGCTGAATGAAACTACGACATCTATGATTGAGAACTTCTCACTGTCATTCATGGCCTCAAGACTTGGTGGCACTACCTCTTGGGTTCCCCATTCCCTGTCCAAGTCTTTACTGACCATAAGAACCTCACCTACTTCTAACAATCCCAAAAACTCAACCAATGGCAGGCTTGCTGGCTACTCGATATCTCTGACTACAACCTCAACCTCACCCATGTCCCTGGTTCCTCCCTGGCTGCTTCTGATGCCCTCTCTCATCACCCAGATCTCCTCCCCCCCCATAATGATGATAATGACAATGTCACCTTACTCCCTGACTCCCTCTTCATCAATCTCATCAACTCCTCCCTCCAGGAGAAGTTGTCCTCCTTCTCTGCCTCTGATCCCCTTGTGCTTGACACACTCCATGCCACAACTGGCAATGTCCCTGCTCGCTTTTGCTCTCACCTCTCTGATTGGCAGTATGATGCTGGCATCCTCACCTTCCAAGGACATGTCTATGTTCCTCCCAATCTCTGCCACTTCATTGTCCAGTGATGCCATGACCACCCCTCTGCTGGCCACCCTGGATGTCAAGTCTGGTTCCACCAGTCACCAGAGGAGCAGAGATGCAGAGTGGACAAGGGGGAAGCAGAGATTGGGATCAGAGACAGAGACAGAGACAAAGGGTGAGGACTGCAGCTTCAAGTTTGCCTGCGCCCTTGTACTGCCCTGTCCTTGTATTTCAGGGAATGGAATGAATGGAGTTACAACAATAGTCGGTGACTACCAAGGCAGACAAAGAGAGAGACAAGAGGAGGGAGAGTGAGAGATTGAATGGAAGATAACCAGTGGTAACTTTGTGGATTTACAAACTGAGGATTAAGTCCTCAGCAAGAGTGGATTAAGTACATGAAGAGCAGAGGCTGTACTAAGGGTGAACAGAGAGCAGAGTAAGCAGAGTAACATAAGGCAGGGAAGATGGAGTACTACTACAGGGAAGGTGGAGTACAATGGCAGGGATGAAAGCAGGTCTAGAGCAGAATGGGGAACTATGTACAGGGACAAGAATGGGGACCTGCCAGGGATGATGGACAAGTCAGGGAAAGGCGGAGTTGTCACCTGATGGCAGACAATGAGTGGCGGAGTATGGAAAGAGTGTTGTGACAGTGGATCACAGGCAGAGTAATCGGATAAGGGTGTGGAGAAGACACAGGACATGACACTGGATACCTAAAAACTCGCCAGCTTGTTGCTTCCAAATTCCGATGGCCAGGCCTTGCTCACTTTGTTCGCAAATACATTGAAGGCTGTGCCTCCTGCCAATCTGCTAAAGCAAACACTCATCCCACTGTTCCTCCCCTCTCCCCTATCTCTTCCTCCTGCATCCGACTGTTCCAACAGGTATCTTGTGACCTAATCACTGACCTTCCCTCCTCCAATGGCTTCAATAGTCTTTTGGTCATGGTCAACCATGGGCTTACTAAGGGGGTAATTCTCTGCCCAACAAAGAAATTGGTCTCCACTGAAGGGATTGCCTCCCTCTTTTTCCACAAAGTCTATACCAGATTTGGTCTCTATGACAAGATCACCTCAGATTGTGGCCCCCAATTCACCTCTACATTTGCCAAAGAACTTGGATGCCTCCTTGGATATGACCTCTCCCTCTCTACTGCTTATCACCCTCAGTCTGATGGTGAAACTGAACATGTCAATCAAGAAGTCAAAACTTATCTCCACATCTTCTGTGGCAACTCTCCTTCTACTTGGTCCAAAATGATTTCTCATGCCGAATGCACACATAACCACCAACCTCATTCTGTTACTGGCAAATCCCCATTCTTTCTCATGATGGGCTTCAAACCCCATCTTCTTCCCACCATCCTTGCAGAATCCCATCTTCCAGCAGTTGAAGAATGACTGAAACTCCTCTCCACAGCCAGAGATGAAGCCCTAGCGGCTCATGAACTTGCCAGACAAGTCATGAAATCTTGATTCCATGGAAAGTTCACTCCCTTCTGGAAAGGCAACAAGGTCTGGCTTGAATCTTGAAACCTTAAACATCTTATCTCCCACCCAAAGTTTGCCCCAAAACAAGAAGGACCCTTCACCATCACCCACATCCTATCTCCCCTGACATATAAACTCCGCCTTCCCCATACCTGGAAGATCCACCCCACATTCCATGCTTCTCTCTTATCACCCTATCACGAAAACAATGTACATGGACCAAACTTCCCTGCCCCACCTCCTGACCTTATTGATGGAGAAGAAGAATATGAGATGGAAAAGATCGTCTGACACAAGGGATCTCTGAACAACTGAAAATTCTTGATCCAATGGAAGGGATACTCTGCTGAAGAAGACTCCTGGTTACCCGAATCAGAGTTTAAACATGCGAAACAACTCTTTAACAACTATAAGAAGCTCCACCCCTCCATTTTCCCCCCCTCTCAACTCCCATCATCTCCCTCTCATCATTGAAATGTCTTCTTCCACCAGAAACCCTTCTCCTACCCCTGCTACCACTGGATTTCCTACCCCTCTCATCCACCACCTCCAAGATCTCTCCTCTGACAACTATGACCCCAACTGGACTCCCCCGCTGAACTTCCCCCTCCTACATCTCAAGAAATCCCTTGGACCACACCATATGTTCCTCCTACCCCTTCTCCTGCCAATGTTAACCCTGTACTCTCTGCCACAGTTCCCCTCTATGCACATCGAGTCTGCCAGGAACTCTTCCCTGGTCCTATGCAATCTGCCATGTGTATGAGATTGGAACACCCTGATCTTGCCCAACCTCTCTGCTACTATTTAGAACCTTTCTCCCCCCTCAAATCCCTTCTTCATATTTACAATTTGCTTCCTTCCATCCCTGCAGTCACCGACTATATCCATGATCAGTCCTACCTCACGACCCAATTTGCATGACTCCACAACATCCACTCCCAACTTCATACCCATATCCTTGACCTTATGCATCAACTCAAAATGGACAACCTCTCTGCTGATGTCCTACGATATCTGTATGTCCAAGAGCTTGCTGATCAGGCAAAAGGCAACCACATCCCCACTCCTGATCAACCAGAACCTCCTCTTACAATCAACGACCTTGCTGCTATGCATTCCTCCTCTGGATACAACACTGCAGCCTCTGATTTCCCTTATGAACCATTCACTCCAGCGATGGCCCATGCTATGGATTGTGCCAAAGTTGCCTGGCAAGGATGATGTGATCAACCCCTTTTTCCTACCCATCATCTTTACAACAAAGTATGCTTCTATTGCAGACATCTGAACCATATTCATCCCAACTGTCCTTTCTATTCCTGCCCTCATTGTGGTCATCATGCCCCAGGCCACACCCAATATCAATGCCCCCATCGTCCAATCCCTTGTTCTCCTCCTCCAACCATCTCTCTATCCTCATCGTCTTCTGGCTTTCACTCCTCCAGCTTCTCTGCCCCTTGTCCTCATTGTCCTCACCTTACTTGGTTGTCCTCCTCCTCCTCTGATGCAGGTCCATCTACCTGAACTCTCCCTTCCACTTGTGGTCATTGCCACCCTCTTCACCCCCATTGTTGTGCTCCCCCTTGCCCTCCTACCCCCAATGTTGCTGATCTTTACTCCAACAATGACCCAGCTTATGATGCATCTGCCTATGCCAACATGACTGGATCTCCTGGTGGGGATCATTGCATGGATTTGTAGGCATCTCTTCTTATTCCTTTCTGACTTATCTTTGTTTTTCTCATTGCAACTTCAAATATACTCCAGGGGTAATGTTACAATTTCCCCTTTCTTCCCTTTCTCTTTATCATACTTGGACCAGCATCACCCGGTATCCTTCTATCTTCTTTAGAGTGTTCTAGAATGTACAACAGGTTTGTCACACACTGTTCTTATCTTTACCTCCTGGCTTTCATTTCCATCACCTCATGTTCTCTTATCTCTACCATGAGGTGAACCTTACTTTTATTCTGCGCCTGAACTTTATTCTGAGTAATACTTAAGCCTTAGTCATACATCAATTGTACTCTAGCTTCGTTCTGCTCAATTATACCTCATCTCCTTCAAACTCTCTGACCCTTCATTGACCTTTTTGTCAAACAACTCCTTGATCTCTCCATCAACTCTCTCTGTCAACTGAACCTCTGATCTACAACCAATCGTCTTATTGGTTCGACCCTTCATCATCTGGCAAGTCTTGCTTGACTCTTTGAACCCTTGACCCTCACCTATAGTTCTCTTTGAGCCTATGCTTGTTCCTACCTGGACCAAGCGTAACAGTGTGCTGCATGTCTGCATTAGCTGCATTGGAAAACTGGTACATCACTGGTCTTGACATCCGCTCTGTGTACCTTTACAGTAAACTGGATGAGGAAATCTATATGGAATTTCCTGAAGGGTTTATGCCACCCAAACACAAAGGCAAAGTTCTCTGCCTTCAGCATGCACTTTACAGACTCAAACAAGCCAGCCTAGCCTGGTGGAAAGCACTTGATAAGTCCATGGCAGACCTTGGCTTCCAACATCTTAAGACAGATGCTGGACTTTTTATTTATCAACAAGGAAAAGACCTAGTACTCATGATAGTCTACATAGATGACACCCTCTTCTGCAGACCTAACAAAGATTTAGTAGACAAGATCAAGGCTGCATTCATGAAGAAGTGGGAATGTTGCAACCTTGGGGAAATTTGTGAATTCCTCAGGATGAACATCCATCAAGAAGGTCAATCAATTAAACTTGACCAAAAAAACTACCTTGACAAGGTGCTTGAGCAATGCAGCATGACCAATGCCAAATCTGTGCCTACTCCTCTCCCACAGGGTTATTACCCAGTGAAGAACGATGCCCTGGTCCAACATGAGTTATGAACGCATTTCCAAACTGTGATTGGCTCGTTGCTGTATCTTATGATCAGCACCCATCCAGACATTGCCTATGGTGTTACCCAACTGGCTCACATGTCTGCCAATCCATCCCAGGAGCACCTTGATAGGGCTCTGTACATCTGCCACTACTTAGTTGGCACTTGCAATTATGCACTGGTTTATTCTGGAGCTAGCAGAAAAGGCCTTCTCGCCAATTTGGACTCTGATTGGGTGCAGGACATTAACACTATGCATTCCCAAACTGGCTTCTATGTAAAGATGGCTGATGGTGTGTTCTTGTGAAACTCACACCTACAAAAAACCACTGCCATCTCCTCCACCAAGGCAGAGTACATGGCACTTTGTGACTGCTCTCACCAATGCATGTGGATTCATGAAATAATGGGTGAATTAGGCTATAAGCTCAGACCAATTCCCATCTGCAGAGACAACCAGGGTAGCTTATTCATCGCACAAAACCCTGTGACCAAAAAGCACAGTAAACATATCCATGTCAGATATCACTTTATTCGTGATGCAGTAATGGTTCACAAGCTGGTCAAACTATTTTATATCCCTGGGACTGACAACCCTGCTGATATGTTCACCAAGAACCTCAGACGAGTCAAGTTCAAGTTATTCCATTCCCAGCTTGGTCGTTTTACTTTGGAGATGCAAATTAAGTTCCACTCCAAATAAAAGTATTTACTTGTACCTCCAGGTATGCTATCACATACTTCATATGCTAAGCAAGGGAAAGTGTTGAATGAGTACATGTACATACATAGTAATTAGTTCTCACATCACATGTATATAAGTACAGACTCAGCTGAGCTGAGTTCTAATCGATTCTCTTTTGATAAACACCACCTGTGCACTTACATTCAGCTCCAACCATCAGGTATGTAAGCTGAGTTCCTAGCATTACTAAATGCATGCCCTGTCACATCCCATGTCACCATTCCCATTCCACCTACCCCTATCCAACTCCTCCACTCCTCCAACCTGACTCCCATCAGTACTCTAGCCCTTCATCTGCTCTTGCATGACATCTCTGCTCCTCCCTGATGTCTCTGCCCTCCCTGACAGGTCTCAGCCCTCCTGTAGTTAATCTCCATCTCCACTTCCCTGCTGTTGTGCTCCACTATCCCTGACATAGCACTCCGTCATCCCTTGACACCACCAGTATGTAGAGTTACATACTCCACTACTCCACCCTCCATTCTCTCTTAGTACAGCCTCTGATATTCTTGTATTTAGTTCTGATCTCACTGAGGACTTATTCCTCAGTTCATAAATCAACTTTGTCACCCCCGGTCTCTATTCTTGTCCTCTTGTCCTCTCTCCTTCTCCTTGGTAGTCTATGGCTATTGTTGTATCACCTCCAACCCCAACCTCTGAAATTCAAGGACAGATAGTGCAGTGGCACAGGCAAACCCTGAAGCCAAGTCCTCTCCATATGACTCTGACCTTGCCTTCGACCTCCAACCTCCACATCTGTCAAGTCCGGTTCCACCAGTCACCGGATGTGCAGAGATGTGGAGCGGATGTGGGGGGAGCAGAGGTCAAGAGTCAGAGGCAGAGATGGAGACAAAGGTGAGGACTGCGGCTTCAGGTGTGCCTGTGCCCTTGTACTGCCCTGTCCTCATATTTCAGAGAACAGAGTAGTCAGAGGTACAACGATAGCCTAAGCTACCAAGGTGGGCAGAGAGCGAGAAGAGGAGAGAAAGAGCAAGGGATCGAGCAGAGGTTGACCAGAGGTAACTTAGTCGATTTACAAACTGAGGAGTAAGTCCTCAGCGAGAGCGGATTAAGTACATGCACGACGAAGGATGTACTAAGGGTGAATGGAGGGCGGAGTATCGGAGTAACGTAATACAGGGAGGGCGGATTACTACTACAGGGAGGATGGAGTACAATGGCAGGGACAGATGCGGGTCTAGAGCAGAATGGTGAACTACAAACAGGGACAAGAATGGGGACCTGCCAGGGATGACAGACAAGTCAGGGATATGCAGAGTTGTTGCCTGATGGTGGACAATGAGTGGCGGAGTGCGGAGGGAGTGAAGCAGCATTGGGTCGTGAGGTGGAGAAGCCAGAGAAGGGTGCAGATAATGTGGAAAGGGAATGGGACGTGACAACATCCCACCCAGGTCCGCTCTGTTATTCCACAACTCCAGAGACTGGAGGAACTGGACTTGACATACCCTCACAACAAACACATCAGCTCATTGCTTCTGAATTCTGGTGGCCCAGTCTTGCTCACTTTGTTTGTAAATACATCAAAGGCTACACCTCCTACCAATCTGCCAAAGCAAACACCTACCCTACCATTCCCCCCCTCTCCCTCATCTCCTCCTCTTGCACCTGCCCTTTCCAACAGGTCTCTTGTGATTTGATTGCTGACCTTCCTCTTTCCAATGGTTTTGACAGTCTTTTGGTCATGGTCAACCATGGGCTTACAAAGAGGGTGATTTTCTGCCCTACTAAGAAATCCATCTCCACTGAAAGGATAGCCTTCCTTTTCTTCCACAAAGTCTACACTTGATTCAGACTCTATGACAAAATCATCTTGGATTGTGACCTCCAATTTGCATCTGCCTTTGCCAAAGAACTTGGATGCTGCCTTGGATATGACCTATCCCTCTCCATTGCCTATCATCTCCAATCTAATGGTAAAACAGAACATGTTAACCAAGAGGTTGAAATCTATCTTTGCATCTTCTGTGGCAGCTCTCTGTCTACTTGGTCCAAAATGATCTCCCATGCCAAATTTGCTCACAATCACTGCCTTTATTCTGTCACCAACAAATCACCTTCTTTCTCATAATAGGCTTCAA